>UPTC01000241.1:6598-50406 GCA_900537255.1 Acanthocheilonema viteae | reverse complement strand
TAAGGCTAATGCTATCTTAGGTAAAACTGGTCCAAAATAAGAGTAAGGTAATTTTACTTCTGAGATATTCAGCCACTTTTTTATTAAATACTCTCTGAAACAAGTTTTCCTCGCCTTTTATTATTCTTTCCCGAATGTCTATCATACAATAGCTTACCCTTAGCTTTCATTTGCAATTTCTTGAAATTTTTTTAGTTTTATAATTTAGTATAAAATTCGAAGATATCATTAACAGTACACAATCCCCTTGCTGTCCCATTTCAATATAAAATGGCTTGCAACTTTTTAATTGAAAATGAAGCTATAGCTAAGTATATAGAGTTAATGATAATCATTAGCTCCTCTTTTTATTTTTTTTTCAGAATTGCATGCCATCAGATACTTTAATTAACATTTTTGAGTGTTTAGAATGCTAACAAGATTTTCACCACTAAATGGTTGTATGTATAATTTTTCTTAATTCTTTATTCTTTTTTGATAAATTAAATGCTCTTTTCAGTTTTCACTAATCGATATTTTGTCACGATCAAGTAGTTATCGAATCAAACAATCTTTTAGAACATCATTTTTGTATTAATTTAATTTACGAAATATCTCAAAATATTCCAGTTGGAATCTATTTCGTTTCATTGTTGCTCACCAAATGGTTCTTCTCAGAAATATCCGCACATGTGGAATTGTGCTCTCTCACAAGTTTAAAAATGCTTCAATTTTACTTTATCACTGTTGAATTTTCAATAATTGAATATATTTTTAAACTAATTTTTTTGTCCAACATTTCTAAAAAAACATCATCGATTTATTTATTATATTTTCAATGCCAAGTCATTAATTTCATAATGTAAGACTTGTTTTTTATGCATTTTTTTGCACTTTTCAAAACTGTCTTAAGTTTTTTTTTCATTTATTATCCAAAAATTCATCTCTTTCATTTTTTTCATCGCATCACTGATCCATCCCCTTTGTGCATTTTTCGTTATGTTTTGTCTAAAATGGACCATTGAATGGAATGAAATATTCTGCTCTATTTAAATATGTAATTGAATACCTTCCTGTCTATGAGAATCTTCAAAATTCAAAAAGGATGAATTTATTTTAACAATGAAAATTTTTTGCCTTGCCCTGACCATATGTACTGGGGAAAAAACCCTAATAGAATGAATATCAAATAATTTACCTGTCTAATAAGCCAATGAAAATATTAAATTTTTTCTGGACTAATTATTTCATCTTTCCAAACACTTTTTTAAATGATGCAAAATTTCAGGAAACCTTTTTTTTTGTATGTGAAAAACTTGAATATATGTATGTGTGTGCAATGGTTTGCATCAGACATAAGACAATCTATCAGTAACTAATTTTTGAATGATATTTCAACAACTTTTCCACCGTTTCACATTTCTTGGATTTTTTTTTAATTAATTTAAAAGTAAATGACAATGGCTGTAAACAATTGCAAGATTTATCAAGCATTTCACGATGTCGAACTTTTTTGGTGTGATTGTATTAGTAAAACTAGAATGATATGCTGATGATGAAAAAGAAAATAGAATTTTCGTAAATTAAAATGAATGCCAATTATTGTAAGTTACTTTTTTTAAACAGAAAGTAAATGATACCTTCTTCAAATTTTTCTTATACGAAAGCTTATGCTTGCTATATTTTTTCTGCAATTTAAGATTTGCACATGCATGAAATCATTGTCCACAAATGTTTATTCCCTTTTTGCTAAAAGGTGAACAGGCCTCTCAACCGAGTAATGTTTGCATTCTTGAACACTGATTGGAGTGAATATTTTTGGCTTTGTTGTATGCAAAACTATATCACTACTAAATTTCTTCATCGCAAATTAACTCCTATTGATTTAGGCTTGTCCACTCGTAACCCTCTACTCTAACTGCACTTAAATCTATAAGCTACACTGGAATAAACTAAATACTTTGGCCTATTTTCATATATCAATCACCATTTATTACTAGAATGAATATCATATGAAACATTCTTCTTTTAATATCTGTTAAATTCTCCCTCTGTTCCACCGCTGTACTATTTTTAAGCAGAAAACATTAAACAACTCTATTGAAAATTTGAATGAAATGTTTCACTTGAGCGATGTATGCTGAGAGAAACTCATAAATTTTAGAAATTAAACTAAATGAATTTTTTATTGTTTTTAAAGATTGCAAGATTTTTCATGTGGATGAATGAAACATTTCACTGAAAACTTCATTGGATCTGTTTATTGCTTTCTAGCTATATTAAATTCAATCTAATAATCTGAAAGAGTTCAATTTGAATTACTTTAACTTTATCAACCTATCTGTATTTTAGCATATTCACTTTGTAAAATTTATATTTACTTTTATTTGACAATAAAATTTGTCAATCATATCATTTGATAGAGAATGATTCAGGTATTATTTGTTTATGTGAAATTTCAGAATAGAATAAAGCAATTTAAAAATAATCAAAAAATTCGTTAAATTTAATTTCTATTTGGAAAACAAAATTTATAAGTTTATCTCAGCGCACATCAGTTAAATATTGTTTGCTATGAAATGTCAATCGATTTTAATCGCCTGCTCAATAACAATAACAATAACGAACAAAAAAAACAAACAATGATTCGTTTACAGATTATTTTATTTGGAACATTTGTATTCTGAATTCAGGTCACTTTCAATTTTTTTCTTTCTTTTCGCATATTTTCCAACTAGAATTAAAGAAAGTGATATGATCATTTGCTGTTTCAAAATCAACAATAATAATTATAATAACAATAATTCGTTCGCATTCTGTTTCGAACGCAAATAACAATGCAATTAACGTATTTATGTTCGCATTTTTTAGATAAGTGAGAACATAATTATTTAAAATTTAATTACCGCATCGAATAACAAATTTCTCTTTTTCTTATTTTATTATTATCGTTCTATTTATTAAGTGTTATTTAAACTCATAAAATTTTCATTTTATGAGGCATATTCACCAACAGCTCATATTTCTCTTTTCAAATATATGAACATACACGAATCTCGACAAGTTGAAATTTATAGAGCGGAGGGCGATTACATTGATTTCAGGTTTTTGAAGATATATATTTAATTAGGTTATGATGTATTAATAGTGACCAGTTTCCTCACTATGCAAGGCAATTACCGCCACGAATGGAACATAAATTGGGTAAGTTTAATTTATGGACATAATTCAAGACATTAGAAATGTGAAATGACATTTTTAATTTTGTTTTTCTATTCAGATTTTTGATTTGCTTCATTTACTTGGCGTTTTTACGTCAGATAATTCAAAAAACCACTTTTCTTTTTAGTTAAAATTGAATCTTGCACTTATATTCAATATTAGATTTTCAATTATTTATTGCTTCAATTCCCCACGCTTTTTTCTTTTTTTCAAAATGTAGAAATAAACAGCAAATTTTAAATAAGTTTGTCATTTATTTTTCTTCAATTTAAATATCTTCTCAATCTCATTTCTATAAATCCCCTATCCCGCTTAGGTTCTCCTTGTTTTTATGAACGCAAAAAATCGTCAGCAAATAGCAATGGCAGTGCTGATGCACTTCTAAACGACATTACGTCAAATCATGGAACAAACCATCTAATCAGTCTGAAATTTCTGCTAAATTCTCATCTTTTTTTCCATTTCATTCGTTTTCAATTTTTAAAAAAACTTACTAATTGGAAGCATTTGAAATGAATTTATCGCTTAAATCTTACAAGCATATTTCAAGAATGCAATAAAAAAAAGCAAAATGAAATTTTTTCATTTTTCCAATTATACGCACATAAAAAATGCCCAAACCTATCACCTTTTATGATTTCGTCATTTCGCAATAACTCATTTCCAATATTTGTTATTTATCAGCATTTCACCAGTAATTTATTCATCATAACTATGAAAATTATGGCTCATTGTTATCCAAAATATATAAATGAGATAAAATGACAAATTCTTTACTGCAAAGAATTTGCTTACTTACAATTTATCTCTCTGTCTATGCCATAATCTTAAGAATATGAATAAGACGACAGAAAGATAGGATCAGTAATATTTCTCCATCCCTCAATGTTTCTTCTAACAATTGCAATTTTCACCCGTTTTAATTTTCACATCATTTTTATAAAATTTCCAAAAGTCTGGCTTTGATTGTAAATTTTATGTTCACTCTTTTAACTTTCAACTTTTTCAAGCTGACAATTAGCTAGAAGTAATATATATTTAATTAGTGAATAATTTGCCAATTTAATTAGCACGAGAAACAATTGTGTGCATGATATGCAATAATTTTTTAATGCTTATATGGATCAATACGGATAGCTTTCATATTGTATGGCTAATTTAACAATTTCATCTTCTCATTAGTAAATTTTAGTGCGAAAATTATTTGGTGTAAAAACGTAGTGTGAAATTATTTTCAAAATAGATTAAATGAAGTAATAAGTGGTATTTTTCTTTTCCAGTTAGTATTTGAATACTTTTATTGACATGATGGTATGTTATCATATGAACACACCCCAAGTACATTCCAATCTTTGTTTTTCATTTGTTCATTAAACTTGAATCGTTTACATGTTTTCGGTGTTAAAATATGATAGAATAGGAATGAATACGATAAATAATAACATTAGCTAATTTGTTATCATCTTAATTAGTAAATGCATATTATATATTTGTTCCTAGTTTAGTTTTAATCATAGAAGTAGATCAATCTTAAATAGATACTAAGTAATCTATCACAATCACTTCTGTATCGCTTTATCAATCTCTATAATTTCAATGAGTGAAATTTTAATAGCTGAAAAAGCAGTGCATTATCGCAGTATTGATTTATTAGCATGTGAAATAGGTTTTTGTTATCTTTCAATGGGAGAAGCGCTGGTAGCAATCTCTCAATCGCATAATATTTTCACATCTTCTCGTCCGTGATTGTCAAGCGGAAAAACAAATCAATCTGCTAGTGATGTCACTGCAAATTTGCCGCTAATTGCTGTCTATTATTTCTCTAACTTCCTTCAATACGTTTTATTATTTCCTTACTAATTTACTTAGACAGTTAATATATACATCTTCCTTTATCTGCATTTGAATAAATGATTATTAAAGCAGACATTTTGCAACAATTTGATAAAAAATAAATGCCTTATTTCACATGTTCCTGTGTTATTGTGCATTTAAAAAAAACCCTTTTTTTTAAATTCTGCCATGAGTAAAAATTTAACAAAATGATTGTAGGATGCTAAATTGACATTATTCCTATCAGACAAAATACCTTCATGGAATTGGAAGAATTATTAACAATTTTAAACGATTTTTTTATTAATTAATTCCCGAAATATCATTTTTGTTGTTATTTTGCATTAATTTTTAGAAGTAAATGCTACTTTTGTAGAATTATTTTAGACGATAGCAAGTTTTTTTTATGCATTTGTCTATTTTTCTTCTTTTTTCATCGTTAAAATTTAATGCGTTTTATACTATTAGTGCTCGAATTCGTTAAATTCAATTTTATTGTAGATAACATCTTTCGCAAACTTGAAAATTTTTGCAGGAAAACACACCGCGAATTGTTGTTGATATTTGTTCCAGCCGGTTCTACACTTTCACCAATTATTTTGTTAATTCATTACGTCTCTATGCCATTCGTGATCAATGTGAACTTAATTAATATATCAACACTAATGATAAACCACTATTCTTTCATCTATTAGCTGTAATTTTCATATTACTTTAATCGTTTAAGAATTAAGCTTGCTGATATTAGATAAAAGATGCAACAAAAAAAATCTTAACTTAAAAATTATTCAGAAGACAAGAAAAAAAGAAAATAAGTAAATAACAAAAAATTGATTGATACCATTGAACTACTTATCTGCTTGTGAATAAATAATTAAATCATTACTGTCAAATAATTATTTGATAAATAATAACAGAAGAATGCTTTATGTATAGGCATAACGATGAAATATAAAATTTTATCATTTCATTCCATTATCGATATAATATTAATAGTAATATAATGGCAGAGATGTTTAGCTTTTACTTTGCCCGACCAATTGTTTCATTTTATTCTCTCTGAATCGATGAATAGGAATTAATCGAATTTCTCTATTGAAAGATTGCATTAATAATAATTTTGTACATACAGCTGATATAAGTGATACATCTTTTCACGAGAAATCTTTTAATCATTATCATCTGAATTAAATAATTTACTTAAACAATAATCCTTTTAAGGCATTATAAAGTTTAGTTCAAAATTATGAACTTGTTTACTTATTCATAATAAGCAATTATCGAAAGGACAAGTGTAATCAGTAAGCATTTGTCAAGGAAGCACTTCCAACTCTTTTTGTATAAGTGATTAGTAATCGTTCCATCATTTTTTATCCATTTCATTATTTCTATGTGAAAGTTTACTGTACTCATTACTCATCGAGAAGCCACAGAAACTGTGAATTTATATTTGATTTTTCACCTATTTCTTATTCATATTTGATTAATGCTTCACCATATTCTTTTCTTATCGTGTTTTACTTTTGAAAATCAATTTTTCATTTATTTTTTAAACTCTTGATAAGCTTTCATTTTATCAGTAGTTCCCGATAATGAAAAATTAAGACTTCTTTTCCACATACACGAATTTAATGTGATGAAATCTTAATCCCTGATTATAAATTGTATGCAGTTATTTGGATTCCTCAACCAATAAACGTTTCCAATATGTTATAAATATTATGACACGAAATGAAATATTAAATGATAAATCCAACTGAAAATAAATTAAATTTAAATGCATACAATTCATAAAAACTGCTAAGGTTTTTATAATTTTTTCAGAAAATTTCCGTATCGAAAACTGCCTATTGTTGACGTAGGATTTTTTTTTAAATCTTGCTTTATTTTTATTTTTTCCAAAAATTCGACAAGTTATAAAGCTTCTCTGTACTTCGCTCACATTTTATTGCATAGATACTTATCATTTTTGATTTCGGTAGTTTTAGTTTTCATATTTCAAATGTCACTGCACAAAACTAATAAATAACTAATACTTCTTTTCTTTAAAAATTAGATCTAAATTATTCAAATTTACCGCAAACTGTGTCCGTGGTATTTTCAAATATCAATTTTGAAATTTGATTTGATCACATTGAAGATGATCCTTCAATCATCAACGAAAATATTCAGATTTTTCCGAGCTTTTCATGATTCCATGAAGTAAGAAAGTAGAAAATAATTCATCGAATTTGGTTATTTTGGCAACATTGACCTTATTTAATTTTAATTTCAATAAAAAGTCACGAAAAGTTAAAACAAAATAGCAACATGCAATTCATCTTCTCCGAATGGACGCTACTATTTCTATCGGAATAAATTTTCCGTTTATTGATACGAAAGCCAAATCTTGGTTTATTTATCGTCCATATCAAAAGTTTGAGCAGAAAACAATTATTGTTCGAGAGAAGTAAAATTATTCTCGTGTTTATTTGTTTACATCGAAGAATAAAATTTTTTTTAACTACATTTTTGCAAATAACCACAGGAAAATCAAGTAAAATTTTTATTTTTTTTTGCACAGTTGAAGTACAGAATTCATGAACATAAATTGAGAAGAGTGATAATCATCAATTAACAAACTTTTCTGATTCATTACCATGATCGTCTCACCTGTTATTTTCTCTTCTTCTCTTCAGTAGTAAAATGATTTTTGACTGAAATAATACCTTTTGATTTCAAAAGTGCTCGGTTAACCATTACGTGTCATCTCACCATTTGCTCAAAACAGCTGCTGTTTATATAAAAATTGATATATTATATTGTTCTTAATGTGTGTGTGTGTGTGTGTGTGTGTCTATTGAGGACACCATCTGATGGCTTCTTTTTCATGTTTCCTTCAAACAATGACTTAATTTTTCGTTATCAAAAAGATTTCTATCGCTGTTGAGAACGATTTTCAAATAGTTTCACCATAAACGCCAAAAGATTGCGGAATACACGGCGACAAATGTTCGAAGTGAAAGTCAAAATTGGAAATGATAGCATAAGATGAAAATAAATTAAAGAAGGCAAGTATAAAATTGAGAAATAGGATGAATGCGTCATCGATTGCGGATGATTGTTGCTAACAGCAATACATTTAAAAAGCTATGTTAAAAAATTAGAATTTAAAAAATAAATAAAAAAGGTATTAGTATTTTTCCTTTGTACCTTTTATTTTTCTAATAATTTTAGAGCAAAAAAAGACGAAAAATTTTACTGACATTACTGTAGTCGAGAAAGATGCATTTCAGATTGAGTGGAAGAGAGCAAGTAAATAATTTTTTGTTTTGTTTCTTCTTTTTTAAACAGTTTTGTTTTCTAATATTTCTGCACATATATTGAGATTAAATTAATTGAAGCATTAATTATCATCCCCTTTGATCTCTACAATTCAATTCTTTCACGGCTAATGCAAAAATGTTTTACGAAGGTGAGTTGTTCTCATTATTGTTTGAAATCTTTTTAGATAATGATTAGTATATGATAGGATCATTTTAATCAAATTTGAATAAAAATTAATAGTAACCTTTTTCTTCTTCAAGCTTCATACTTGAAAAATTCAAACCTTATTTTTTAAAAGGATCTAATTTTTTATCAGAAATCATATAGATATCTCTAAAATAGTAACCAGAAAGAAAATTAATGAGATTGATAAACAATGGTTAGACATAAAGTATTTTTTCAGAACTCATTGATTTGACGCAAAAATTTATATTTTGCTGTTTAAATTTTCAGTTATTTATGCAAGCATTTAAGTGTTTTTTGAAATTTTTCTTTTAGTTCCTTATTAATTGCACATTTATCGATTCATTATCGTTTTTACGCAATTTGTTTAAAAAAAAAGATGCAACAACTATATCGAGAAAATTAATGTGTTGACAGAATAGATGCCAGCTGAACAATGATCATATGTGAAATAACTGTGACGAACGAACATCGCGTGAAACTTCGCTTCTTATACTAATACCTAAACAATCCTGCTAAATCAATACTTACTTCTGTTATTCCATCAGAACTCATGGATTTATAAAAAGTTTTAATTTGGATTTCAAAATTAAGGCAAGGAAGTAATAAAAAGTCATCCTGAAAATTGAACAACAATTAAGGAAAGTAAGATTAAATATTTTTCTATAAAAATGATTGCTAAATTTAATTTTAAAGTTTCAAATATCAATTAAGTTATTTGGATTTACTTACCAAGTAAATTGGTTGTTTTTTTTTGATTTTCTTTGCATGTATTATCTTTTTTTAATTTTACTTATTATTTGAGACTCATTTTTTGATTCCTTTATTGCCTTCAATTTTTATTTTTGACTTGCCAATTTGTTCCATTGATAATACTAAATCAGATTTTCAAAATAGAAATACTTTCATTTATTTCGTTTCATTTTTTTTATATTGTTGTAAAGAAGTATCATTTATTTAATTTACTAAAAAAAGTTTTTCGGCAAAATTTTTCGAGTACTTCAATAAGAGAGAATGATGAGTTTCACGAAATACAAACAAATTTGTAATATTTTTGAAACTTTTGAGGGAATTCAGATTTTTTTTGAATTCATACTTGCAGTTCAAAACTTACTCATAATTCAATAATAAAGAGCATAAAAAAATTTTGTAAATCAAAAATTAAATTACGTGTTGTTTATTTAAAATTGATTATCAAACCATTTCATAAAATACCTAACTTTAGAGTTTCATGAGATAAATTTCATAAATAGCGTCGTAAAAATAGTGATAACAAGTATCGACACCGTTTCGGATATTTTAAATAATTTCAAATAAAAAACTGAGGCCAGAAAATTTGGAGGCCTTAATGGCTTAGTAGGGCCAGATAACGAGACATTCAACTTCTTTTAGTAATACATTAAAATTTTTCAAAATAGATGAAACAACGGAAATTACACTGCACGTCGAAAAACTGAAGAATATTTGAAAGAACTGATTTACTTAAATTAACTTTATTCATAAAATATTCAAAGCTTTAAGAAATTTTTCAAACACAATTTCAGTGAATGTGAATTTAATATTGTGACTTTTTTTATTAGCTTTCGACATCACAGTGAAAAATAATCAAAGATAGAAATGACAATGCTAATAATAAGAATGTTTAGACCTCTCCATAAAATTTTTAAAATTTACTAATTAACCTAGCTGATACCATTTTAGCAAAGCATAATTTTCATTAGCACTTCTATTCATTTTTCTTATCTTTTTTTCCATTGTCTAGTTGTTTCCTTTTTTTTGACTTAAAAAAATTTCTTTCATCTGTTCGATCATATTGTCACTTTACACTTCTAATAATTTTAAGTTAATTGTTGAGCTTCTATTAATAGTTCCTGGCAAACCTTTCTCGAAATTAGTAAAACTTAAGACAGAGAAATAAATACAATCAAGCACATATTTCTTAACTAAATATTAAATTATCGAATAAATTTGAAGAAGTAAAATACATTTTTTGCTTTTTTAAATTAAATTAGTATAAAATTATACATTTTCTTATTTTTTTTCTTTGTTTTATTTTTTTAAGTTACATACAATTTTCATCAATAAATCTATTGCAGAAGCATTCTCACCAACGTAATACTCCTCAACCAATGTGGCATATGTGCGCAGCACTTTTGCGAACTTTAAGGCTTTTGCTCATTCTTCAGCTTATGCTTTGTAATTCTTTGTGTAATTCAAAGAGGCACAAACGATATTATCATAGGCGTTTCAATTTAACAATTTCTGTACGTAATCATAATGTTACGGAAGCCAAATTTTTCCGTCTTGTCGGAGTTGAAAATATTGCTGATTTCATTGTCGCACCTGGGGATGTTTTTACGAAAAGTTATGAGGTAAGTTATGGATTTGATGAAATTTCTAAGTTGAATTTTTTTGATGTTTCTTTTTTATACTTGAATCTTCATTATTTCAAAGAATTGATAGTTACACTTAAGTGAACCACCATCGTATGTTAAACTTTTCATTTTATTACTCATTCAATGAAATAAATATTTTTGCAAGCATAAAGAAAAATAATTGTCGGACATTTCTCTCTTTCTATCTTTCCTTCCGTCAAATTAATCATTCAAATGTCATATATTAAATTATTCCTCATAAATTTTACTGATAATATTTCAAATACAAGTTTACAGGCGAAACGGAAAGGCTTCTGGATATTATTTGTCGAATTCCCAGGGAATCGTTATTCGAAATCTCCAAGGAAAATTATTTCCCGTGATTCCTATAAACATTGGGTTTGTGCTTTACATTTTCAACGTATCTTTCTGTTTCCATTCACATTTCTCCTCCATATTCTTTTCTTTTTGATATTCTGAAAATATTATGATAAAAATAATATGATCAATCTTAAAATTTATAATTGAATAATATGATCAATCAATTACAAAAAAAGGAATGCTTTTAAAAATTTTACATCTTTCATTCACTGACAGCATTGAATTGGCGCAAGCATGCTTTTGTAAAGCAAACGAGCAAGAGCTATTCTTCAAATTTAAAAAAAAAATTTAAAAAAAAACACTAATAATATAAAATAAAATAATGGAAATATAACAATGCTATGCATTAAAATGTTAAATGGAAGAATTGCATTCATTTGGGATATTTGTTGAAATTAATTTCGTTGCTAGTCAAATTAGTGAAATGAAAAAAGAGAATATTAAATGTATTATTTCAGATTATTGAAGTATATTATTATCCGGGAGCAGTCGGATTCAGCAGCTGGTATCAAGCATATGACGATGACATGCATATGAATAATATCTTCTATTAAGGTATTTTCAAAAAAATTGATATTTTTAAAACGTTAAAGACATTTAGTTTTATCTGAACAAATGATTATTGATATGTAATTTTCTAGCTAAACTTTCTTACTGACATTTACTTTACTTGTTTGGAATATAAAATAAATAAAGAGTTAATAGCAATTTAGTAAAATTTTTCAAAAATTCAAAAATCCATCAAGCATTTCGCACCAGTCTTAAATTTCATGGAATTACAGGTTTATTTGAAATTCAGTGCCAATCTGATGCAGACATAAGGATAAAGTTTCACGCTTAAATTTGAATAAGTGAACGATGAGAATTAACACTTCAAATATCACATTGAATTTCGAAACATTCAGTATGCGGTCGTCATGCAGAAGTATGACTAATCCATGCATACCACTTTAAAAATAAAATGCTTTTATGCTATGGTGCTAATGCATAATGTTTTCCCGTATTCACTAGAATAAGTAAGTAATGATGTTTTAGACTCTTCAAATGCTGGTACATAGTAATGCTTCAGATTCTAATTAGTGATGCTTTAAATTTTTTAACCATTCGAGAATGTTAAATATTTTGACAAAATCAGAACACAGTTAAACTTCCAAATTAGAATTTATGAGATTTAATATTCCCATTATATTTTAATTGTAAATCAGTTCCGGAATTTTATCTATTTTTGCACAGAATTTTGGGAGGCAATTAAAAATGTAGCATAAAGTTTAAACATTTAATGTAAATCAGACAGAGCAATTCCATCAAAAGATGAAATATTCGGATCGAGATGTTTATAAAATAGTTTTACTAGTTTTCTTTATTAATATTCGTTTAGAAATATCAAAGTTGACAGTTAGAAAGGTATTCCGTAAAGAAAAGAAGCCATATTCCTAGTTTGTGCACGTTCATATCTGCGTAAGATACAAATGAAGGACACAGAGGTTAACTTCAAAATATCAATCTAACAATCTCAAAAATTATAAATATTAATGAAATATTATTCATGTTCCATGTAATCTGCGAGCTATATTGTTTTTGAATCCATTGCTTTAAGTTGCAGTAGTTACTGCTAGTGAAATGACCTTATTATTCATTTTTGTGTATGTGATAACTTTTAACTGCCTCGGGAAGACATACAGGACGTAGTACGTTTCTAAAGAAAAACGTGTTTCAAATATCATATTCTGGCGAATTTTGGGCATTAGGATAATTTTTCCAGGAATTTTGACGATGTAATTAACAAATGTTAAAAATGAGTCCATCCCTGAAGAGGCTGTCATCTCTACTATGCATCCGCGTATAATTTTTTCACTCATTTGCGCATCATTTTTAAAAATCTTTCTATCATTGCTTAAAAATTGTATATAATTTTAGCAGCACCAATTACAATAAAGTTTTGATATTTGCACTTATTAGTAGACACTAAAGGAAATTTACAAATCAATAAAATTTAGACACAATGCACATTGTAAAGATGAAGAGAAGCATGGAAAGATCAAGCTCTAAGAAATAGAACACATAACTGATGAAATCGCTACAGATTCTCTAAATATAAGAAAAATCTGCATTTCAAAATATTAAACTTGAAAAATTTTAATATGAAGAATCTGAAAAAACACCGAATCAGATCCTAAAAAAAATCAAATTTTGTAAAATCTCAATCATAAATTGACCTTAATATGCACACATGATAGAATTGTATTTATCTACGTTTAGAAAAGCAGTAAGTCTCTCAGAGTTAATGCTCTTTCGTAAAGTTGTAAAAACATTAATTATCATACAATATAACTCAAATATATTTGAATAACTATCCACATAAAAGTGAGTAACAAATGCAAGAAATATATATAAAATTTCGAATTTTCAATTTTTGAAGTGACTATGCTTAACCGGATGAAGTTTTTTGCAGCATATAATTTCTTGAATTTCTCTTGGCATGAGAATTACTGCAAAACTACAAGGTTGCAAGAGCCTATAACAGCTAAACGTCATCCGATATGTCATGGATAACATCAAATTTGGCACATAATAATTTTCTTATCAATCTTTAACATCAAGGCCTACAGCATGCATCGAATAATCATATAACTCGGCACATTTCTCTTCCCAATCCGCCATTTCAATGAATGCTTTGGGTACACATTCACTAAAAAATAAAATAATCTTTTTTTTTGCTTAATTACAAAGTTTGCTTCTGTTTCAACAGAAATGAATAAGATGTTGAAAAAAAGAAGGTTTTTAAGCACTAAAATTTATATCAAAGAAAACTAAAAATTTTTTGATTAAGTTTAATATCTCGAGCAATATTTATGGCCCAAACAACAGCTGTCATCACTAATAAAGCTGATAAAATATTAAATAATCAATAAAAACATCACTATTATTCTACTGAAAAAATTCCAAAAATATTAAAGGATAGATAAACAAAAATTCAGAATGAAAGACAAAAATTTTTAATTAAAAAATTTGAATAAAATTAATGTTTTTGATACCTGTAATAAAGTCCTGAAGAACCAGTTACAGTTTTCGATAAAGCCAAAAAAAGCGGGGTTTGGGCTCCATCCTTCGGAGTTTTCAGCAAATACCATCTAGAAGACATAAAAATAACAATATAACTGAAAGTTTTTTGAAATACAAAAATAGAACACATTTCTTATTAATATATGTACTAATTTTATTATACAGAAAGATCATTTCATATATGTAGAAGGAATAAATATACAAACTGCAAGAAAACATACTTCGAAAACCTTACATTGGGTCTTAGTAGTATTTATGCTTTCAGAAGTATATCTAGAATAATATTTAAAAAAAATCAAACGGTTCAAATAGCTTATTTCATTATGAAGTCTTATAGCAAAACTATTTTCCCATATGAAACACTTAAAATTTCTGAGTTTAAATGAAGCATAAAATGAACAACCTGAATGGTGCCGTGATATAATTCAGTGGCTTTTGTACTAGTGGTATATAGCGCATTAGTCGTGTATTGCACAGTCCAGGATGACATACATTTATCGTAACATGCGATCCTTCACATTCTCGTAATCGTCTAGTCAATTCAAATGCATGCATCACCTTGAAATTAAATTGCAATTTTCCCTCCAGAACAACTTATCAAAGCGTTCATTACAATATAAAATCATAAAAATACCATAGCAAGTTTCGACTTCGAATATGACTGTCTCGAATCCCAACCTTCTCTACGATCAATCAGTTGTAAATCAATAGGATCGGCATAGAAATGCGCTAATGCAGAAACATTGATAATACGCGCAGTTGGTGCAGCTCGAAGAAGAGGTAGAAGCAATTCAGTGAGTAAGAAATGTCCTAAAAACTTTCTGCTCTAGTATCAATGCCATTTGTATAACCGCTTATCAATATCAATATTAATAATTGGAATAAAATTTCCAATTGTGAAATCTATATCAGTGTAATCTAAAACTAGGCTGTTGCTGAAAATATAGAATGTGCGGTTTTGACATCCATATCGGCCTAATGATAAAAATGAAAATGTGTCGGTGTAAAACACGGATAACTGCAAAAGCAAATGAAGGATATTTTTGCCTAGCAGAAGCACCAGGAAGATTTAGGCTAAAAGATGTCATATACTTTGATCAGCATATAATTCAAGCAGTTTAAGAGTATTTTTTCGATATTTCAATACTAACCGAGATAGTTTGTTTGCCAAACCAGTTCATGACCATCATCCGTCAGCTTAAACTTTGGATATAACATAATACCTGCATTATTGATTAGAATATCCAAATGATCCTCTTCTGTAATATCAATATGATATTCTATCTTATAAACGTTCTAGCACATGAACTGAATTGAAGCAAAGAAATGCATATTCAAGTTTGATATCAAAGCACATTCCACGATAAATTTTAAATTTAAATTTTAAACCATCAAATATAAGTCATCTTGGTGGAGATTGCACACCAGATTGGTTTCTAAAAGAAAATGGATTCTTAAAAGAAACTTATGAAACCATTGAACTACTAATCAATCTAATAAGCTTTTAATTCACACAATTGGAGGAATTCTCACCATAAAATTAAAGTAAAATTAATATAAACCTTCTATTATTTCTGCTGCAGCTGCCTTGACTGATTTGAACCGAGCAAGGTCAACCACTTTAACCAGCAATCTCTGTGGATTACAACCAAGCTAAGAACAAAAACCAAAATAATTACTTGTGAAATTTGTTAGCAAGTGGCTCACACTTGATCATAAGTTTCAATTTTTCACTTCGGTCACATACATACCATCATCGATTTAGAAGTAACTACTAAGCAGTGTAACATAAAATCAGCCATATGCACTGTTAAACCGATTTTAAATTTACTATTTAACAACAGGAAATAGCAAAAAACATTCAAATATGAAACTTCTTTTGTAATTTACTTTTATCTACATCAATAAAATTTCTAGTTAATTACAATTTCTTAATTTCAACCTTAACAAGTTGAATGACAGCATTCTGAGCTCGATTCTCACTGCGACACAACATGTATACCTTTGCTCCACGAAGGTTTAGCTCTCGTACAATCTGTTTTCCTATACCACAATTACAACCTGTTATAACTGCTACCAAGCCTTTAGCCGTGCTGCGTTCTTTGAATTGAGCACCTTTGAAATAAAACCTTAAACAAGATGAATTAAGCAATACAGTATCATAAAGACTGAAAGATGATTATAAAAGTAAAGCTCAAACTAGGATACTTCAAAATTTAAACCTAAAGTAGTCTTAACCCATAATAAACATAGATCAAGAAATAAAAATTTGCAGGAAAATAGTGCATTCCACCTATGTAGATTATTTTCGAGAACAGCTGACATTTCTTCGAATGAGACAAGATGCTGCATAAATTTGTTTGAAATAATTACCTAAGCGAGATCACTATGACGATAATGAAAATCCATTTAATATCAAATATATTCAACGATTCTACAAATGAAGCTTCCATTCAATGATGCTTAAATTATTTTTAGAAAATCTGCAAAAATGGACAATAAGAACTAGAATCAAAAAAGAAAAAATGAATGACCACCTAGTCATTTTTTTCAAATTTAGATGATGGAGTTAGGAAAAAGTAAAGAAACATTTCTCCAGAAGTTGACGAACTTAGTGGAAGTGAAATGAAGCAAAATAGGTCATGGGTAGAATTAATTTTTAATTGTGCCGGTAAAAGCAAAAAATAAAAGAAAGAAATATTTTGTACGATTGACATAAATATTTCAAATGCTAGGACACATTCTCATTTCAATCTCAATTCCTTCCAAACATTCAAACACTAACGACGGCCTTTTCCAAAAAAAATTTGACTGAAATTTCCATGTACACAAAAAAAAGAATTAAAAAATAGTTTGAACAATAAATAATATTCAACGAATCATGTGTAGATATCCTAACGTTTTTTGAAATAAATGAATCTTATAGAAGTGATAGATAATTCATAATGCTTTCTTTCTTTCTTCATTCGATATGCCAACAATTAAAGGTTGCAATCATAAAAACCCATCAATTCATGAAAAATCAATGTTTAGTACCCGTTACTTGAAAATTTTAAGAACTCAATGATATATCGAATAAAGAAAGAAATTAAAGTAAAACCCGCATGAACACTGCATAATTCATTACTTAGCTCTTGATTATTGCAATTTTTTCCTTCGCGTCTCTGCATTTTTCACTTTTCTTTCACCATAAAAAATGTCAAATTTTATCCTTTTCGTAATAAATCATCATCACCTTATCACGAAAAAGATCAGTAAAAAAGATGAGTTATTCCCTACAAATTCAAAGTCACAGTTGCGAAAAAAAATAGTAGAAATATAAGCAGAATATGTTCTAAAATGAATAAATGTAACAAAAAAACATGGAATGATGATTTTAATAGTTCGGCATAGAGCATTGTAGCTAAAAAGAAATATGAGTCGTTCGCTCAGATGCAGCATTTCTGGGACAGTTTTGTCAGAAAAGTAGGCTCGGAATATTATAGACAGGAAAAGGCACTGACTGTCAGAATCTGCCTGCTAAATCGATTGTCAGACAAGAAATTAATTTTTCTGAACTTCTAAGCTGAATTTTTCTGAACTTCTAAGCTGACGAAAGAAAAAATTAGTGGCTTCACAGATGGTCAAAGCTGAGCAAGATGTACAATAATAATAGTCTAATATGTATAGCTTTACAAACCACTGCTCAGTCAACGAAGTCTGCAGAACAGTAATAAAAGTCGTTTTTTTTCTCTCTTACTACTCATTCTTTTATTTCAGATTGCAATTTCTAGCAACAATACAGACGTTTAATGAGATAAATAATAGAATGAAACTTCCCGAAGAAACTTCCCTACAGATGAACATGAGCTAATCAAAAAAGGTAAAAGATATTCATTCCATGCTTACTCCATGTTGAGGAAAATTGAATTTTCCCCTAGAATAATTCGCAATTCTGCAAAAGAAAAATTCTATGAAAAAACATTCAATATGATATATTTTTTATAAACCACAAAGTAGTTCTGGAACATGATCAGCTAATCAATCAATATATATTTCTCGCCATTTCCATTTCTGTCGTTGATTTTCCAAATCACATTTTTCCATTGATAGTGTTGAATAGGTCACAGATTTAGCTGCTGTCAAACATAAGTAATTGACCTTTATTTGCTCACTTTTCTAAATAAAAATTTTCATCATTTTTTTTTCTTTAAATAATGAGTATGAGTGTTCACATAAGTCCTCAACAAAGGAAGAATATTGTTCTGCTGCTTGTAAGCATTAAAAAAACTTGCCTCATCATAAGCAAAAGGTCCATCAACTGTTCCTTTCACGCAATGCTTCGTAATTAAATTTCCATTTGTGGGAGTTATACACCATTCTCCCTGTGTTAATTGCCCTTTCTTGTTCAGTCTGATCAGCTTGAAAAAGATTTCTCCATTAATGTTATTCAGGGTAAATGAATAAATAAACATTACGCTTTTACTATTCTACGCAATTAGGTGAAAACAAAACAATAAACAAGTCGTAGAAAATCACATATCCCATCAACTTCAATGTTGAAAAAACAACAAAATAAGAAAATTTTTAAACTTTAACTCATTTTACCTGATTCCCACCATAACCATGACATGGAGTTGCGCCAACAATACCTGGCACAGGTCGGCCCATCGTATCAATGCATTTTCCTAAACAACGCAATATAAATTAGGTATTATAAACGATCGAAAACTTCTATTCTTCCATACAGTCGTATAGCTGGAACGAACTTAAATTCGAAACAAGACGGTGTGCCTTAAATTGCATCATCATAAAATGATGGTCATTACCATTGATGAAACAAGCTGGAATAAAATTACTGAAAAATCTAGCAAATTTGGTTAAAAACGAGAATAAAACTGTAAAATTCATAGACAACTATTTAGAAATATTATTAATATAATTTACTATATTCAGTAATAGAAATAACATAAAACAAAAAAGGAGATGAGTAAAAGAAGTACCCGTAGCGTGATTTTTCGCTTCACCCCAGACGTGATTTTCTGGTGGAAGGGGATAAGATACAATAACATCGTAAGCAACTTTTTCCATATACCTTAAATTTTTGGAAATTCCACGACAAAAAATGTAAAAAATTCAAAATCTCAACGTTCAGCAAAAATCATCTGAAGCATAATTAGTTCTGCCTTAGTGACAATAAACATAGAATGCGTGCCAATATAAAGAGAATTGTGAATTTTAAAACTGTTGTAAACATACCATCTAAATGATTTACAATTCAAATTTCTCCTAAGCTCAAGTTGCGAACTTATATCACCCGGTAAGCGATGCTTTGCCGACGGTTCCCGAATGTAGTAATACTTGTCATATTCATCCATCCATGTTTTTATGACACGAAGCATATTCTGAAACTTTTCAATGCAAATTTAAAACAAACATAAGCATAGAAGCTATGAAAGCAAGAACTTTCTTATAAAAGAATAATTACAGTTGAAATAACTGGTTTTCCGGAGAGTTTCCCGAAACCGTACGGCATATGTGACCGATACACATGACCAACATGAGAACATGGTACAAACAAAATTCCGCCTCCGCATTGCCAGATCTGCAATTTTTTTAAAATTTTTTTTACAGGGAAGGAAATAAAAAGTTCGTAATCAAAGCCTGATATTTTAATTTAAAGAATTAATAAGATATATATGCCTCGTATGATTCAAAAAAACGAACTTTGAAGGATAATTCATATTGTTCGCCTCCCCATATTTGCAATCCAGGATCATAATAACCCAGTTCTTCGAACCACTTTTTATTAATGGCAAATAATCCACCTGCATGAGTTGGAGATCTGAAAAATTCCGAAATAAAAAACATTCGCAAAGAAAATCGGATAATTTTAGTGTTGCCAAAGCAAAATTTCGTGAGAAAATCAAAAAATCACAACCTGAATGGTTCGCTTTTGTGTTTTCTTCGTGTCAACTCTTGCGCCGGTATCTCGGTTTCTTTGTACAAAAGTCCCCACTCGAATATACCACTGCAATGAACGGTTTTTGAAAACTAAAATAATCTATACCATATATTAAAATCCACTTTCATAAATTTTCTCTTGCAAAATTATAAACGAAAATGAAGTTGCGAGAAAATTTAATAACCGGTAATGTCTATCTACAGAGCTGTAAACTATCCGATAAGACCAATCGTCTTTGTCAATACCATCTATAACTGGTACTGTCATAACTTTTCTGAAAACAAAATCACATACTTATGTTTCAACAACCAAAAAAAATTCTAGATTTAGACATTTAAGCAATATTTCCTAATCGGAGAAAACTATATAGTGCAACAAACTACTTAAATTTAGATGTTTCACAGAGCAAAAAGAACAAAAATGGTCAGGAAATGTTAACTGATTAACGATCAGAATCTATCTGAATCATAAAAATTAAATCATCTGTATGTATGCATTGGAAAAGAAGAAAAAAAATAGCGAAATATAACAAATTTCTTTATGCTTCACCAATAGATTTCATATCTGGTTTCGGTTAGGCTCGAAATATCTTGAAATTGATGTATTTTAATTATTGTAATAATCACAAACCGGTTGTAACGTAATGGTGCCAGAAGTGGAGGTAACCAATTAATGTTTACTTCACAGTGTGCATCCAGAAATATGATTACATCACCAACTGCCTCTTTTGCTCCTATACTCCGTGTGCGAATAAGTCCTTCGCGCTCAGCATTCCGGATTAATTTCACTTTTCCATTGAACTGCTTTAGGTAAACATCCAAACGACCTTTTAGATGTTCTGAAAAATGAAAGATTTAATAATTATTTCATCATTAATGACATGAAATAAAACTACTTTGAAAGAAAAAATGCATTCCTTTTGCACATTTTTAATACTTTTAAACATGATGAAAATCACTTGCAAAACTACAGATGACTTTTTAACTTAAAACACTTAGACCTTAAATAT
Source organism: Acanthocheilonema viteae (assembly GCA_900537255.1). Taxonomy (NCBI): domain Eukaryota; kingdom Metazoa; phylum Nematoda; class Chromadorea; order Rhabditida; family Onchocercidae; genus Acanthocheilonema; species Acanthocheilonema viteae. Next base: position 29,111 of record UPTC01000241.1, on the reverse strand, counting down.
ATTTAATCCACGGTTTCAATGAATACACAATCTAAAAATCTCATCAAGTTCATAGTTCGAACTATGAACTTGATGAGATTAACATAATTATTGGGAGGAAATCTTCGCGCTATATAAGTACCCGATATCTTGAGACTTCAACAGCAACAACTATATTCGCAACTGGATGATAATAACTTTTCAATACTGTAACCAAAAATTTTCGATCAAATATTCTGAACTGCTTAAACTAATGTTAAAGATCTGAAAAAGTCCCATCTACCTGGAAGTGATAAGAGTAACAGAAATATGAAGAGATGGGAAGTATTAAAATCAATTGGGCAGTATCGATGTTTTAAAACAAAAAATAAAATCGAAGCCAGCAATTAGTATTAATCAATTAATATTAATTCTCAATATATCATTTAAGAGTATTTGAAAAAACATATACACAGACACGATAAAAATAGGTTCTTCATTCGGGTAGAGAAGAAATTCTATGAATTAATATTGATATCCAGAAAGATTTTAGAAAAAACTTATTTTAGATAATAGCAGCATATTTATTTAGCTGTGCTATTTTACTAAAATATATTATTTGGTGTGTTAACTATTTATTAAAACACATAACCTATTTGCACACACCGTTAAATTTCAAGCTTTTCTAAAAAGTGTCCTTACAAACGAAATATCTTTTAGATCGACAATATTCCCAGCAATCATCAAATATAAAGCACCTTTGTCACTAAAATCATCAACCAGAATGATTTCTTTGATCAAATGTGGTGGAGAACGTAATAAAACAGAATGAACAGTGCGTAGCAATGGTGTCCAACCTTCGTTATGAAAAGCAATGACAATACTTACGGTGGGTAAATCTTCCGGGTAATGCCAATATTTGCATCTGAAAAAAAAAATACAATCAAGAAACTTGATGCAAAGCGACAAAATATGAACATGCTTTTGAATAGTTGGAAAAAACTGAAAAATTTTAGTATAAAACCCAAAATTTTTTACATACCCTATTTCATTCTTGATATACCACTAAACTTACACTCATACTTATAACACTCACTCATTCATCCTTATATCGGGAATACTTCGATTTAAGGAAATCATGTCACTGACATAAGTGTTGAAACCATATTCTCTCATCGCTCTCATAACTTCCGGCAAAGTTTTATCTACAATAACTGGTTCACCCATTTCCCCTAAAAGTAGAATTTTAAAAAAGCTGGAAAACAATACAGAAATTCTCCTCAGTTTGAGATTTATCATACAGCGGCCAGAGTATAATTTCCAAGTTTATGGAGCAGCATGTTTATTTATGGAAAAAAAAACAAACAATGTGATTGAATCGTTAAGTAAATACCATAATTTCCTGGCTGCCACTGTATCTCTTTTGGTTCAAAATTCCCAATTTCACCCAATTTAAAGACTGTATCTGGATCCGGTTCACCAGGCAATTCATCATCGTCGTTCAGATGTCTTTCCTGATCCTTGCCTTTCCTACCAATTCGTAATTCGTTCTCGATGCTCATTCTTCTGTTGAATTTCAAAAAATAATTGCTGATAGTGACAAGCACAATAAATTTTCTATATACATATATATCATTATATGTAAAAGAAAAAGCTTACCCTCCACGGAATATACCTATGGGCACTTCGCGATCATATTTTATACGATTTCGGATAACTTCCTGGAATTTTAGGGGACAAAATAACAGTTATGTGAGTAGAATGAATGAAAATGAAGCATTCATATGCAACTGTTAGGAATGTATTAAATGACTTGAAATTTATTCAGTCGACCAGCACACAATGAACTGGATGAAGAATAAGTACGAACATACCTGGGACTGATTTAGATTATAGGCAAGAGTAAAAACAAACAGCAGAAAGCATACTGCAAACACAGATAATAAAGATGACCTGGAAGTAAAAAATCCCGTCAAAAGAAATTTCAGGATTCGAAATTTTCAAAAATTTAATTTTAACTAAACCTGAGCGTTTCTTATGCTAGATTTAAAAATCTCAACAAAACCACTTTCTTCTGCTTTATCTCATCCACTCGCCTGCTGGATATTTGCATCTCGAAATGGGACAGCTTTTCTAAGATGCCAAGATTACCAAACAATTAAAATTATGGAAACATAGTTAAACTAAGCTAACCAATGCCGGAAGTAACGCTGCAATTCAAACCACCGTCGTTTTATAGACATTGTCAGTCAGTTGATCATTTATGGATTAACTGATAAATAAATGCACTAGAATAAATGAACTGTAGAACTTATTCATAATTCAATTATTATCACACGGAATGGCGATACTCTAAATGCAGTTGCTATTACTTTCTCCTTTGAGTGAACTGAAAATTTATTTTTGAAAAATATAAAAATTAGATGATGCATCCAAACGCAAATGAATTCAATAACGAGAAACGACCAGGGCGTAAACACCACACTATCAATTAGTTGGAAGATATCACAAGCACAGATCATCTAAAGCATGTGAGCATAGGAAATACTATTCATACAAGTTAATCTTTAGAAAATTTCATACAACTCGCTAATGGGTATCAAGAAGCAAATATTATAAAATTATCAGTATTCTGAAAGCTACTGAAAACATGCATATAAAAAAGAGAAAAAGTCTCAGAAATAGTTTCTGTAATTGTTAATTACTTCCATTGACAATTACATCCTCGTCACGAAAATTTGACGAAAAAATTCCAAATTTCAAATTTTAACATTATCAAACAAATCACCGAAATCATTATAAAAATCAGCATGCAATAACTGCTGCTGTTGCTTTTCAAGTCGTGGATCTGCTGGACCGGAACCGTCGTCAAACTCCATCATATCTGCATTCTGCGAATCATTACCATCCAGTATGCAATAGCTATTAGCACTGCTTCCTGTTAGGACAGTTGCACTTTGAGAACCTGGCATCTCTGCGTTATTTTGAGAATTCCAAGGAACCTATCAACAAAGAAGTTTCTTGTCCGCAACTAGCGACAGTTTTCTCACCGAAACAAAACTAATCCCGTAAAACTTCCCTTTCTGAAAAAGATTTGATTAAAAAAAATGCAAAATTTAGTACCGATAAGGAAAAAAAAATTCGAATCACACAATTTTACGAGAACTCATACATAACCTCAAAATCTATCTACAAGTACTAATTCCTTTACTTAAGAATTGATGATGAACTCTTCCATTATCGGACTTGTTCATCCCAAAAAAATTATACGGAACTCCAAAAGCACTGAAATAGTTTAAAGAAGAAAGATATCGGCGGAGTAGCCAACTCTGATAAAACAACTGCTAATTAACGGATCAACTTCGCAAAAAGCTTAATTTTATTTTCAAAAGAAAAATACTAAACAGATACATCCGAAACTGAAATGAGTGTATAAATTCATAGCAATTAAGGAATTGATTATACGAGGTCAACACCGGAAAAAAAATCAGTAATAACATTTGGATCATAATATACTTGATAAGGACAGAATTTCAATTCCGACAGTTCGGCAAGTACAGTTTTATATCAAAATAATCGCCGTCCATTAACCGATATTTCACCTCCAAGCAATCGAAATGAATTGCTAATATGCCACACCTATCCACTCTTTCGCTAGTCGTTGGTATACTTCCTATTTTCAGTAATATTGACCCACAATTATATCTTTGTCTTTTTGAAACCTTTGAAATATACAGCAGAAAATTAGCCAAAAGATGTACATACACACCTCAACGCATTTTAAAAACACAAATTTCAAAAGGTATGCGCATTATAAATCGAAATTCGATTTCGCGTAATCCTTTCATTGAAAATTGTACAACGTTAAATATAAACAAGAAGTGCAAAGATATGACTGAAATGAGTTGAAACAGTTAGCATGAAACATTCTTCGAGAATTTCAAACCATTAGGTTTTTAAATTAGCTAAATAAATTTTTTTTTTTCATTTCTGTGCTTTCAGCAGATGGTACGCAAGATCTTTTTTAGAAGACATTTCCGCCACGTTGATATTTAAGGTCACAAATTTATATACTGGAAATAAAGAACTGAATAGCTAAGAGGTAGGAAGAAACAGTCAAAAGACAACGTTCGTTAAAGAGTGTTAAAAATATCATCCAGTAGAGTATTGGGCGCCCAAAGAAACTTTGGGAAAGCAATCATAATTTCATTAATTAACAAAAGCAAGAAAAATTTTTTTTTTTAAATTTATGAGCAACAAGACGCCCAGTATGTTCAATAAGCTATATAAAAAAAGAAGTATACAAGCTCTTGGTAGCAACATTCAACAAATTTTTTTTTTCTCATACCGAAAACAGCAAAATCTGCTCATTTTTCCTAGGCTATAATAAATTTTCTAGAAAATAGTTCCCGCAAAAGTCTCACTCTTATATGATTCAAATTTATTTCTGTTTTATTTTAACAGCTCCAGTTGCTAGTGAGGCAACAGTGAATAATGAAAATTTTAACAAATGCCAACTCTTACACACTTGGAATTTAATGACAAAAGAGAATGATGCTGGTACTGAAAAACAGACAACCTAAAATAAGTTAATCTGAACAGCGAATAGAATGATGTGAGTAGACTTAATGATATAACACTTCTAAAGAGAACCAATACGGCTGAATGATCACCTAATAAATAAGATACTGAATGGTGGCATGTTCCCAGTGACAGTTATCGAAATGTGAAAGACGGTAATGAATTTTATCAGAAACACCATTAGCCATTTGCTTCTTCAATTACCAGTTTTTCTGCTGAATACATTTCGGTCTCTGGAAATCATTACTGCATTTAAAATGAAAAATTACAATAAACGCCTATAATATACAAGTTAAATTAATAACCTATAATATATACAAGACTAAATGCAACTCATTTTTAATCCAAATCAATCTGAACTGCTTAGATTAACAAAAGAATAAACTGAAATAAAACTTACGAGCGTACTGCTGGTGGGCATAAATTCACAGAGTCAACCTGCAAAAAAAAAAGAATTCTAAAATTCTAAAATGCTTTTGTCATAATGTATAAATATTTTGCGAAAATATAAAATGTTGATAATAGTCTTGATTACTCTAAAAAAACGTATCATGTGTTTTATTTCCTATATTTGTGGAAGTTTGCTGCTTTGCTATAGTTAAATATTCAAAGGCGAAAGATATCTCTTTGAAAGCAAAAAATTATCGCTTTTATTTCTAAGCACTACAAAGAACTTTAATAGAAGTTAACACTAAGATTGTACAATATTTCGTTAACTTTTCTACTTTCATTCAAGTGCTATAAGCATTATAACTCCTTTCCTTAAAGGATACCATAGAAAACTTACCACCTGTGCATATTCCTCATTTGATTTCAAAGGAGAACTAGCATCTATAATTGCTGAATCAGTTTTTGGGGAATCCATATTAAAATATCTGTTACCATTCAATACCGTACTGTTTTTTTCCCAGGGTGGCGCATCTGAAAATAACAGAAAACAATCGAGAAGGCACTAGTCTTAAGCTGACCATCGTAATGTTTAGTATTTTAAAGAATGGAACTTTTGTTCCAAAAATAATAAAATAGTAAAAGCTTCTCATAGAGCTTTTTTGTATTATAACTCCTTCTTAGTAAAACAACAAGAATTTGAGTAATACGAATTATATTTTCAAAATGAGACAACTATCCAATATCATTTAAAGAAGCTAGAAGCAACAGTATGTGCTACTTTTCATAACCAAATGTAGAATAATTTATTTAAAAAGATTGTAAGGGTTAAGTAATATGTAGTGTTATTGGAGACAAAAAAGTCAAAAAATAAAGGAGAAAAGTATTTTTCTGCCTGCAAAATTGATCTCCATCATATAAGTAAGAACATTATCAAGAAGGTTAACCTAGTTGTAAGAAAAAAAGGGAACTGAAAATTTTGATATTTGTTTAAAGCAACAACGCTATTTGCAAGTCAAATTCGATGTTCTCCATCACAAAATTTTTTATGTATAACAGAGTGTATACTTTACCAGTCACCTTGTTTTTTCACCATATCATTTCATAATTTAAAAAAAATTTAAAAAAAAAGTATACACTCTAGTTAATTTTTAAAATATACTTACCAGGTGTGATGGTATGCATAACTTTCGGTTGATATTTATGTTTTCTTGACTCCTTTGCTTTTACATAATCAGTCCAAAGTGCGAATACGATATCAGATGTAACCATTCCACCCGCATGAGAATGTATGAAATGTATCAGAAGAAAGCTATCTGGATGTATTACTTCGCAAATAAAATTATGCAGAAACCCTTTGTCTTTGCCTAAAATCGATATTCTCCATAAATGCCTTAATTTTCAAGTATATTTTATGTATCAAATGAATATAAAAATACAATATTTTCTTAACAGATGTGGAATGTATAACGTCAAATGAATTGAAAATAACAAAAATTATAGAAACTGTTAGTGCAACAAGTATAAAAGTTTCTCAGCAAATTTTTGGAGAGCGAAAAGAACAAATTCAGCAGATGAAACGATTTTAATTGATGACCTTGAAACCATTTCTTTTTAAGTATAAAGCCTTCTTGTCCGGCAACAAAAAAAAAATTCTGTTATGTATGTAAAATTTGCAAAAGTGCACTTAAAAATTACATGCTAATGATACCAATCGTCGATAAAACATCGCTTGCTTCTGTTCTTCAGATTCTTGAGTTTTTTTATTCCCTACGTTAACATGTTCGCCGCACTCCGCTATTGCACATAAACGACGTCTAAAATACCTTTTCAATTGTTTTCGTCTTGGACCTATATCATGCCATTCAAAATAAAAGTCCAAGACGAAAACAATTTAGACGAAATATTATAATAAAAACAAACCATGAAAATCTTCTTCCTTACCTAATTCTAGAATGAAATGAAGCGCTTGCAATATTTGAGAGATGTTCCTCAGATAATTCGTTTTCGCAAAAGTCATCATCTAAACGAAATTTTTTTTTACTTTAAAAATTACAACAGTATAATCAAAACAGCTAAACCTGACAAAGATTATCTTATCGCCTAGTCGGTATTGCCTTGAAAGATGAAAAATTTTTCGCTATGTAATCAAGTACAAAAGAAATCAGGACATATTGTGCTTGGAATTGTATATTCAACATATGAAGTTATCTGAAACGAAAAGATGAGGGAGAAAAGCGAGAACCTGCTACCAATCGGTGATGTGATTCTATGATTCAGTACTGTAATTAGCAGCATCAATTATTCGCCGATTATAAATCAGGATTATTAATTTAAAAACTTTAAAATTCCATTTTTACTCTTTGCGAAAATGCCGATTTGAAAAGCAATTTTCTATATTTTCCGAACATTTTCGGCATACAAAATGACTTTTACTTAGAAAATTAAATATGATGAAAATCGCCAAAAATTTGTCAAAAAAAATTTAAACCACAATATTTATCAGCAGTTTATTTATCAGCAGTTTATTGTCTTTAACTTGCATAATAAAATTGTGCGCAGTTACAAACTCAAGAAATAAAGCTTCTGTATAATTGTTAAATAAAATATATTAGGAAAACTGGAGAAAATCTTGAAATAAAAAACTAAAAATGTGTTTTCGGAAACAAAATCATCATTTAAGGAACTCTTCATAGAACTCACCATTATCAGAGAAGTTGTCGTCGAATGATTCTTCTTTATAAACGAAAGCCTGAAATGTCATGAAAATATTCATATAAAATCATACGTGTTCTAAGTGCTTAAAAATCTTCAACCATAAGCCAAAAAATCCAAGTCGATTTTCAAAATCGTTGTTGGAATTAAAAGAATTCCAAATCATTTGTAAAGCCATTTTAGTAAGGTTTTATTTATCAGTTCGTCTATTCAGATTTTCAAATTTCGCATTTGTCATAAAAAATATACTTGCTGCTACAAACTAGCGGTCAACGTTTCTTCTACTACTGACACTCCGAAAATTTTGTAGTATAATATATATTATAAGTAATTTATACTCATAATATATAATATATAGCTAACAATATTGAGTAAATACTATAAAATAATCCACTTCTAAAAACAAAGCAGTCATACCTGGAGATAATTTAATATACATCGCTCACGGAATATTGGTACGAATAATATGGTGACTGTATAAATTGCGCTGATAATATTGACCGCAAGCAACAGCAACAGCCATGCAGACATTAATGCGAATATCTATTCAATTATTTTTGCAGAAATGTTTCGCTTAGTCAAATTAAAAGATTAAAACAGTTAATGATATGAACAAATTTAATGAGTCCGTCAATGACATGCTACTGTTCTATACATTCTGCGTAAAAAAGGAGAGGACCTTTTCATTGAGTATATTTATTGCAAGCGCACACTGAACTGTTTTGCGCTGTACATTGGCAAGTTCATGTTTTATATAGTCGCAATATACCACTCGAGGAAAATGTCCAGTGATCGTCCAGTCCTTGCCCGTCCAAAGATCTTTGAGTAGCTGCAAAAAATTTGATCAGGAAATTAACGTCTCTAAATATAAAGTAATCCATGTTGCCACAAGAGTTCAATGCTTACGAATGAAAATGAATGATTATATGCTAATAATACACAATTCGATATAACGAACAATTAAGTTCAGCAGAAACTACTAATAATGTAAGAAAATGAACTATTTATAGTAAAAGAGAATGTAAATTTATTTGCGAGGATATGATATAAACATTTCCTGCGTCACTATCAGCATTATACGTAATTAATGAAGTCAAACAAACCTGATATCCCCAAAATAATGTTCCATCACCTACAAATATGTTGACGACATAAAGCTGCAAGATTGTGTTTGCAATATTCAACAGTTTTTGAAGCACATAAACGAGCGATGAATACCACCCAATAAGAGCAATACGTGTGAAGCTCACAACAATAGAGCGACGAACTGGATAAACCATACACTGCAACGTTTTCCAGTGCACGATCTATATACTATCAACTATATACTATCAAAGAAATGAGCAATTTCGATGCTCACGGCATGTTTATTTTAAAGCACATTCTCGAAGTTTCAAGACTTCTAAAGAATATACTTTAAAGAAGTTAAGAATATACTATTTACTGGTTATCCAGTATCGGATATGTGAATCAATTTAAGCAGCGAATACATTAGAATAACTGATTTTGGAATCAGAATGCCAAATCAGTCTCTGAAGCTTTCCGTTCATGCAGTGAAATCGTCAGTGCGAGACGCATTGAATAGAACAGACTAACTATGGGATTCAAATAATACAAAAATTCAGATTTCAACCTATGATTTAAATAACTTATAATGACTACTCCTTTTTCTTCGAACTGATACTGGCTATTCTACTCACTATGTTGTTTATTCATAAGAATGCAAAAAGAACCTTAACGTACACTAAAATGTACTTCAAATATGAAATGAGAACCAATATGCTAAGATACAACTCTTTCCATCAAATAATACCCAGCATCACTATATATGTTACTAGTTAAAAGTTGAGATCAAGTTCTGTTTTTTTTATAAAAAATAATGGATAGTATATCTAGTAGAATACCTATAGTAGTGGAATGCATACGATACTATTAGAACATATAACTTTGATAGTAGCATTTTCTTGAAAAAGTACTACCTGTTCAAGATATCGCACCAAATCTTTCACAGCTTTATTGCGTTCGTCTGTGAAAATATTGTATATTCGAATTGATTCATCCACTGCAAGCGCCATATCCAAATCTATGTGAGAAAGAATTTTTAACACTGGCAATTTTGAAGAGAGGAAATGTAGTCTGTTAGTTTAAAAGAAATTAACTGCAGTTAATTTCCAAAGCAAAGCAATACGAATATTTTTCATGTGAATCATCTTTATTTTTTATAAACAAGAATTTATGAGATTTTAAGGATGTGTTGAGTGTTTCAGTACTTAGAACAAGGGAAATTGCTTTAATTAACAAAATATATCAATAAAAAACAGAGCTGATAGAATAAATATCCTCAAATACATAATAACAATCGAATTACGCTTAAAATTTTACGGTGCAATCCTGCTTAATACGTAGAAGGAGGGTGTATTGTCACAGAAAAAAATAAAAATGAAACTAATAACAAACCCTACAAAAGAAATAATCTAAAGTATTTCCGCATCAACATTTATGAAACTTACTGCTTAATTTTTGAAACCATCTCCACAAAAAATGCGGCACATAAAAAGCTAATGCTTGAGCAGCCAAAAGAAACGGCACCCACTGCAATAAAAACTAAGGAACTTTGTAACTTATTCTTCGCCTTCATTAGATTATTCTTTTCAGTGATTACTTTCCACACATCTTGTCTAAATAGGTCGTTGATACATAGTGATGTAAAGGTATTTTTAAACATTAAGTTCAATGTTATTGACAGAGGACAAAAAAGAACAATAAAGAAGATTTTTTTTATAGCTCCAAAATCTCAATGAGTAAGTTTAGCTAGGATGGACTAGTCATTTCTTTTTTCACACTTAAGAGTAAAAACAAAGTGTTACTGTTTCCAAATCATTACCGAAAGACAATCTGTGCTAGCACAACCACAATTACTAGAAACTAAATGTTGTTTAGAGATTGAATTTTACCTGGTAATAATTTTCATACTTTTTCTCATGAGTTGGGTCGAATACAGCAAGTTCCTCTGCTTCATATTCAGGTGGTGTTAGTGAATAACGTTCCGATATGAAGCAGTAATCATGTACATAACCAACCCAAGAACCTAAGAATGGAACTCAGAATGCAATTAAATTAATAATTTTCTCTATGATGGATAAGTACGTTTTTTTACTTCTTTTCAGTTCTAAGTAGCTCATAACTTTCCAACAAATGCAAATAAAAAGGAAAAAAATGCACCTCTTTTATCTTATTATTGAGTTAAAGATCTGAAAATGCTACATCTAATGAGATGTAGCATTTTTTTAATTGATGAAATGTATAGATCTTTTTATCAATCAAATTACAGAATATTAAACAGAATATCAAACAAATTGCAATAAAGGCGCTTATGAAGAAAAAAATCTCACGAACGCTAGAAAAAACCTTGAACCAACCCGAGTATTGCCGATCAACAAGGCAACGAATTGGCGCACCGAAATGCTGCTTAGTGCCGGTAAGCAATGAGAAAAACAATAATGCTAATACTGTATAAAAGTAATTGCAGCGATCTAAAACAGCATATCCAAGAATCACTTTACGTTGAAAGCCAAATCAGCGCTCAATCTAAGCTGTATTTTTTAATACTGTTAAATTTCGTTACATTCTGTAATCCTGACACTATTTTGTAACATAGTTTCCTTTTCCTGCTTCTATTATTTATCATATTTTGAAATCACTGTTTCAACAAGATTTTCCGTCTCTTGTTTGAAAAATTGCAATTAAATTAATATACTTTACTTTAGACTGTAAATAAATAATTATGAATAAAAGATCATAAACATTGTCATAAAAATGACGATGCACGAAATTAATAAATTAGCTAACCATCGAGAATAAAGAATAATAAATAATAAATAAAAGATATCCCTCCAAATTGCTGCCAATTCCCTAACTCAACAATATGTTATCAAAAATGATAGTCATTACTGATTGATTTCATTATATGTTTTTTTATTATCTATTTAAAGGAATAGATCAACATGAAGAGGCATTTCATCAGATATATCCTTCCACTGCATGAATTTCTATCGAATAGACATAAATCTGTTAAAAAAACCATAAGTAACTTACCGGGCAAGTCATCAAGCTGCGAAATGGTAACACTTGAGATGAACTTATTCAGACCTGGTATCCCGAGAAACATTCTCGTAGATTGCTACGAAATGTCGTTCAAACCTGAACACCTCTGGGAATTTATTAAAAACGAATGACAACTGAATTGCAACATTTTTATGTGTAAAAGATAATAATCCTCGCTAATTTTTTCTTTAATTTGCATAAATTTAGCATGAGGGGAAAAATCGGAATTGGGATCAATGTTAAGGTTGACATTTAGATTTGGGGTCACACTAAGTGGAAACTATTGGAAAAAAAAATCAAAATTTTTGGGCAGCACGAGCAAGCAAAACGAAGTGGAAATAGCTAAAAGAACAACAAGAAACTGGCGAAGACGAATCCATCTTTTGTCTTACGGTAGCATTGAGGATACGGTGGTGGACACGGTCGAGATACGGTAGTGGGCGCAGTACTTTACATCCACTTTTAATGCCGTGTCCTGTATGAAACTGTATCATATCCGGAGTGCAATTCATGCAGAATCCGAGGTGCACTGATAATTGATTACAATACTTTTTATGCCTCTTAACTGATTTAGTCTCGATGTTTCCTGGCCATACTTAGTCAAAATTATTGCATGTTCTTTTTTACTTGAAACAAATATATAAATCGTTAACATTATTGAAGATCCAAGTTACTTTGTTCTTCTCAGTTTTTGATATTCCAATCACCACTTATCACTAAGTAATCTTACTTCGAGAAGTATTGTGTTCCTCTGTGAAAAATGAATGGATCTTTCTATTTAAATATCTTCCCGTTTCACACTGATAATTTTTCCACTTTTTTCTCCATACGTTCGATTTAGCACTCAACAAGTAGCTTTTATCTTGCCAAATATTTGGGAAATTTATCAGCAAATTAATCCTAGTTTGGCATTTTCTGAATTTATTGAGAGCAATTGATATTTACCGAAAGTTTTTTTCAAAAATACTTGAAACTTTTTGCATGTTCATGCAGAGATTTGTATGCTATGATATTCATTAATGTAGTGCACTGGATATCCCGAAAGTGTGCAGCTAATAAGGATAAGTCAAGAGTCGGGATGAATAAGATAACGAGAGAGTGAAGTGGAAAAGGTAGGGAGTGAAATCTTTTTTAGTTTTCAGTTCAGCTATTTCAAATTTGATAACATTTCTTTTACCACGAAGAAGTTATAAGCACAAATTTATGCGTATTGGTTAATTTGTCGGATGCAGAAAAGTGTAAATGATTATTTCGCTGTTCATTTTTGTAGTTTGCGAAATTCTCGTACTTTCTAATAAAAGTCGGAGAAGTTTTCCATCTCCGTAAATTAGTCTTTCTATTTCGCGTCACTTTTAATTTGAATAAATATGTTATTTGAATGTTGATCGAAAAAGTTAATGTACCTGTTCATGAAATCATAGCACAGTCATGACAGATGCTGTTTTCATTTCTTCTAATTGATGTGTACCATTTTTTAAATTCATAATGGAGGCTCCTTCATTTCTTTTCTAGCTCTTTAAATTGAGTTCTTTTTAAAATTAATAAGTAAATTGAAATTGCGAAGAACGTTTAAGTGTCAGTCGTTGAGTGTTTACTAATCATTTGTAATTATTATCAATCTCATTTCGTTTCACTGGTATACACACCTATGCTGTGCACTCTTTTCTCTTCAATGAAACTTTGCACTTTTAAGAAATGAGACCAAAATACAATTAATATTGATTGAAAATTATTCTATTCTTATCTGTTTGATGCGTTCCAGAATTGGTGAATTCCAATAGGTTACAGAATAATTCAAACCAAATGGCTAACAGTTATTGCGATAATACGGGAACTTAGACCGAACTAACCAAATGTAGTAACTAAGGTATGCCGTTCAGTTTGCATTGTAAAGTCATTTAGGCTTTTTCAATTCATTGATGTTAACCAGCTGTTATTTTAACATGTATGATATTTAAATAGGATTTCACGTTGCTAAAATTCACAATCAATTTTTTCGAGTTTTTTGACTTGAATTATAGTTTAAATGATTTAGATCTACTTCAGCAGTTCTTTAAGAGAAATATTTGAAAAAGAAAGAAAGAAAACATCATGGAATCATAGAAGTTGTTGTCTAACTTCTTATCAATATCTTTTGTCTCGATGAAATTTTCAGCTCTTTGATCTCTTTGATGTTTATATTGCAAATATGTTTTAATTAATGCTACAATTGGTTCTTTGCTACAGCTATTAATAGTACTCTTCAGTAAACAGTACTATTAATAGTTTCTGACTTACATTCTCTGAAACTATTGATAGTATTAACAGTACTAATAATAGTTTCAGAGAATGTACGTCAGTTTCTTAATTTTCACGTTATTGACATATGCATTGGTAGCTATCGTCACAATTATAATTATGGAACTGTGATTATTCATTTATATCTTCTTAAATTTGTTCCAGCTGGAATTTTCTAATGGAACAACTCTAACAACTCTTTGCTGTGACAGCAATGAAGTCAAATTCTTTCGAAATTACCTACGTTCAACTTATGTGAACTATATGCCATCTCTCAAGATCGTGATCATTAGATGATTATATGTAGCGAAATAGGTAGAGATAGAGGTAAAGTTCAGTTCACTTTGAACTCTTGGTGGTACGAAATGAATATATTTTATCCATAGATATTTTAAGTAGCATAAGTTTATGAATTGTAAATGTACGATTTTTTATGTTTATTTTTTGTTATAATTGAAAGGACGATTATTTATTGTTTTAAATTTGCTGTGAAATTGCTTTATGTAATGCTATTCATACGTTTGCTCAATTTTAGATTACTTTTCTCTTCCATCAAAATTAAGTTCATGTTCCCAGTGCATTGTTTTTCAGTAATATCGTTACTATTTAACGAAGAATGACGCATTTCAATACGACCCATAAAAGTTCAGTGCCAATAGTAACGAACAGATGCAAGGATTGCGTAATTATTTAATAGTGATGTAGAAAGTTACTGCAAGTTTTTATGGTATCTTATTTTCAATATTATATTTTAATGCTGCTTGAAACTGAATTTTAATTGTTCGAGTTCTAATTCAATAGTCAGCTTGACAAGTTTTTTTTCGAAATTAGGTAAGATTTAATTCATAATAACAGTTATTTTTTGTAGATCTGTGCATGCATAACTTTTACTTGTTTGAGTAAAATAAGAAGTTATTTTCAAAATTTTTAAAGCAAATACAATCGATAATGTGAAGTGTGCAATATTTTTTGATGGAGAATCAGATGAATGTGATCCTTTCTCGAGTATGTTTACTGTTTATCCTAAAAGGTTTTTAGACATAATTTTTTGAAATTAATTTGCCTTCTCGCAGTTCTATTTTGATTAAATCGATTGTTTGAAACTTCAGCAAAAAAGAAATGTCAAAAATACTTTCTATTTTCTCCAATACTTCGTGATAATAATCTAGACTTCTTAGCTTTTTTCCGGTTATTTTCATTGCCTTCCATGAGTTCATCCAGTTGGATAAGTTTCATTTCGTCTTCCGTTAACTTGAAATCCATTAAATGATTTTTTGGGATGACATCCTAAATCTAAGTAAAATGTAAGAAAATTTAAATGAACTACAAAAAAAATAAATTTTACGTGATAAATTTTGAGTCAGAAATTAAATATACTGTATAAGACTCTTAAATTAATCTTATTTGCTAACTTACCTGTATTTTAAATGATGCTTTAGTATGTGGGAGGAGAACGCGCATTCCATTCCTACTAATTGTGGGTAATTGATTAGCCAAATCTGTTGCCAACATGTGTGCGATGAATGTATTTCGATCCAACACATAGTTCAGCTCTAGGAAGAATGATCATCGTTTTATCAGTAAAGAATTCATCCATTGGTGCATCTCATTTATGATAGGTGAAGTGATTTAATCCTAATAATAACATCTGCGATTATTCTTTCATTCTCCACTACATTATTTTATTAGAATAAATTTATTGAATTACCGCTCAAAAGTATATAATTAACAAATACATCAATATCCCTTTTACATTAAGATACAAAATCCTATTTTTATTAAGATACAAGCAATCCTGCAAATATTATTATTATTCCTTACTTTGTTGATCATTTTAATGGTGTATTCGATGAAATGAGAGAGTGATAAGTATTACAGGCGTCAATAATTTGGATCAATCATTGGATCAGTGAATTGGCTGACATGTATTTACACTATTATTAAGGTTTAGAAGTATTATTTAAAGAGAAAGCTAACCAAAATCGTCGTCATCTTCACCGAATGGATTCATTAGATACTGGCCAACTTTAAGCCATCCAATGTAGAATAGTATTTGAAAGGTTGTAAAAACTGGAAACAATATGGATACTTCTTTTCTCATTGAATGTTCATCAATTTTCGGTTGGCGTCCAATCAAACAGATGATGAAATATCCATAGGTTGCTATCGCTACTACCTTTAAAGCTTGTGAACTTATAGAGTTTTATCTTATTTTTTTAATGAACAAATCGGAAGATTGTATAGTTATTCGTGCAAACTCGTGTACTGTAACATTGACCTCTGGTGTAGAGGATGCTTACTTGCGTATAGACAAGAGGTATCTTCACCCAATCGTAAACGAACAGCATAGCAAAACCATCCCTAAACGAGTACAGTTGTTGCATTAGCATATTGAGTTGCACAGAGTCAATTCGTTGTTGTCGATATAATGTTCCAAACAAATTTGATATCCACACTATTGGTACAAACCTAAAAGCTGAAATCGTATAGTTTTCAAGAAATGTATCAGCAACTGACTGCTAAAGCATTCTTTATTGAACTAACTTTCGCTCACAAATATTGGAAGCCTCTGAAATGACTATTTACTTCGGTAAACCTAAGCTAATTTTTTTATCGTTATATGATATACATATCAATTTGAAAATTCCATTTTAAAGTCTTAATTTAAATTTTACCATTTGCCATGTCTTGCCTCTACACCTGTAAACATTTTATACTCTTCTTCGGTCATCAAATCTGCATCCACTAAATGTCGTTCCGTTGGAAATCGTTTTAGTGTACGAACCGATATTCCGGACCAAGCAATAGCTGCCTAAAATAAAATATTGCTATATTTTCCCGAAAATAATACTATTCATGTATTTCACGTTAATGAATTACTGTTTAGCTCATTGGCTCAACTCATTAATGAACAATTTCCAGAACATACCTGTAAGCTAGACCATCTTGCAATAGCTTGTCGAATGGGCAAATTATGATCACCGGGTAAGCATGTTGCTACCATCATCATTAATTTATCGGGCCAACTGATATAATTGAATTGTTCCCACCATCGTGCTACCACAACAGCAACAAAAAAGCCAAGCAAAAAAGATAAGGGAATATATTGGGAGCCAATTTCGCACCAAATAATCCACCCCGTGAAGTATTCTTTCTGTTTTTCATCAAGATAATACCACTGTAACCGATATTCCACTCATATCTTTTCATTCAAGTATAACATCTAATAAAAGTCATTTACTCCAGGTTTACTTTCAAAAAAATTTTTTTTGGTCTTGAGGAATTTCATTTATTATTAAGCGATATTCTGAGTCATTAGTTCATCACTAAGTTCTTAGAATTTCGTCCTCTTCAAAACTCTGAGTTTAAATTCTCGGTTTTCTATCTATTTGATTGAATGACATGGAAAAATAATTTTAGCTTATAATGGATAGATGCATGAATTGAAATAAAATCAATGTACACTGAAGCGATGAATACAAAATGTTGGAGTGAAAATTTTCAGTTAAGTCATTCTGAACAGAAATGATCCATTTAGTAATCACCTAATATTTTCTGATTTGAGTTGAGAATTTTACATCGAAAAGATTTGCTTCAAAAATTGATAATGTTTTTGCATAAAAAACGAAGTGTAAAATTCAGACATATAAAAAAGTTTCTGCTATTCGAAATTTTACAAAATTAAAAACTGAAAAATTTTGGATTTTGAAGGGATTAATATTCGATGCTGTTGTTTATTGCGATAAAAAAATATTCAAGAAATTTGCATTCTTTTTTTATCACTTATGAATATTTCAAGGGAGGTCTTAAACAAATTATTCAGTACTTTCAGTGTTTGGATTTTTTCCAAGACAAATTTTTTTTTGTGTTTTCTTAAAAGTAAATATTTAAGCAATAAATTAGAAAGATTTATGACAAAAATAATACTGAGCAATTAAAATTTTGAAATTACCTGGAAAAACAGAATAATATAATAAACAAAGTAGAAAGCAATTAAATCCTTTAGTACCGCTTTCCACAGTGATCCTCGCCATCGTAGCATAAATGAGGACAATTCCTCGCCATACGAAATCGTCATTTTTTGTAAACTTTAATATCTATATAAAAAAAAAGATATTTTGATTTCTAAACAAGCAAAATAACGAAAGTGTACGATATCTAATTATATACAATTGCCTTGGGAATGACATTCCTATAACACATCAATTACTTAGCTAATCTTATATTAGTTAATGCGATAGACAAATTAGGAACGCTCGGGTCAATAGGTCAAACATGCGTGCATATCATTCAAACTGTAGACAAATACACACATATGAGCATACATGAGCGTGCCGAGAATTTAGCAGTCTCACTGATAGAAATTCAAAGTGACAAATGTTTTTTGGATAGTGTATTATTTGCTCTTTTCATTTGATAGGAGAGATAGAGAAATGACAAAATCATAAATGATTCCAAAAATTTATAGAAGAAAAGCAAATTGTAATATCCAATCAATTAGTGTAAAAGTAATGTTTAATAATCGCATAATTTCAATTAATTAAGTGTACATTGAAATTTAAGAAATCATTTCAATCATTTCAATTAATTAAGTGTACAGTCATTTCAATTAATTAAGTGTACAATCATTTCAATTAATTAAATGTACACTGAAATTTAAGAAATCGAACTCATTCCTTTTATTTTCATATTCAAGATTCAATTCACATCTCAAGATAATATACTGTCATAAATGATATTTTTTGCTGGAAATTCATTCGGAAGAAATACTAGGTTATACCAAATCGATCACATGATATATCACAGCACAATTTAATAGTATTTAAATCAAGTCCAAATTCTTCTTTAACAAAAAAAAGGTAATCATCAAGCAAATTAATTGATCAAAATATAGAAGATGATATAATCTAAGGCGAGGAAAAAAATAATGTAAATGAAATTTTTAATTAATTTCAATTTCCATACTAGCAAGATAATCTAGCAAAAATTTTATCAAGATAGCTTTTCTTTTTTATTTGATATTTAGCAAACAGTACCAGATTAAAAATAAATCTCATCATGCTTGACAATAATCACAACTGAAATGTATCCAAATATAAATTTTTCATAGGTCATCATTGTCCTAATTAAAAACAAATCGCCAATAATTTCTCTAAAAGATTGCCCGTCGAACTTGTGCGTACAGGAGAAAAAAACATGTTCTTGATGAAAATTCCCCTTCAAAAAGTGTAAAATTTACTTACATTTTCACCTCCCCGTTTATCAAACTAGCAAAAGGAAAAAAAATTTGATCATTAACAACCTTTTGCTCAATTTTTAAAACGCTCAATATTAAAGAAATTGATTGCATCATTATGAATTACTAATTATTTTGTATGTCTAATTAAAAGATTTTCATCTTATTAGAGAACTGAAAACTTTTTATAGCAATCTTCTGCTACTTCATCATTACAATAATAGATTGATACAGCTTCAATCATAACTTTTTATGATAAATGTCTTTAGTAAATTGACAACATCATCATCAACAACAATAACAACAACAAAAAGCTATGAACTTTTTAAAAACAGAATTATCAGAAAATTTTTTAAAAAAAGAAAAATCGATCAAAATTTAAAAGAAAAAATTAAAAGATTGTTTACAGCTTTTATCAACGTATATAATAATGTCGGTTGCAAATATTATTTTTGTTTCATAGTATTAATAATTCGCAGATCATTATTATTAATATTTTGATGAAGTAAAATATGGAATAATTTACATATCACACTGCAAGATGTTATGCTTTTTTTCTTTTTTTGCTTAATACCTGAGTCCACCATGATGGCAATACATGATAATATCCCAGTTATTTAGACAGACAAAATCATATTCCTGCAGTATGGGAATGTCAAAACGATACGGATCACACATTCGTAAGCATCTTCGAGTAGTACCAAATTTTGTTGATATGAGACCAAATTGTCTACAACATAATCGATTGTCTCGATTTTGGGATGCACAATATAATATAGCTGGTATATTATTCACAGGACATTTTTTCTTACGGAATGTTTCCAGTAACTAAAAGTTGATTACGTGCAATTGATCATGTATATGTGTGTTACGTCAATGTTCAAAAAAGTTGAAATGTTTACTATTTCACACTTTTTTTTATTATCATTTCATTTTTTCTCTCTTTCTTTGTTATCATTTCAGTTTCTCTTTTATCTTTTGAGAAAACAATATCACATTAGGAAGACATTTACCGCAATAATAAAGATGGCTATTGTAGTTTAGACGTAAAAGAAAAAAAAAACGAGACGTGAATGTCGGATGTAAATACTTTAATAATAAAGAGTAAGGTTAAAAGTAATACATACGAGTGATTGTGCCACCTCGTGGTTTGCTTCATACCGACATAATTCGTGACATTCCGGTTCAACGTAAAGCTTACAGCAATCATAGAATATTTGATCAGCAATCTCTTTCTGAACACATGGCGTAAATTCTGCATTAACAGTACCACATTCCTGAAAAAACTATAAAGCACTGAAAAGTAAAATATCGGATGACAACATAAGTTTGAATAATACTGTATATGTATATATTCATCTAAAACTTTTCAAAATATTTTATATCTAAAATGTGACTATTCAATAAATCATTAATGAATATTCCCTTTAATTTGTCGCTTACTTCATTTCTATCATTCTTGCGCTTGATAGCGGATACGTCAACCCAATCCGTAATAACTTGTTCATGCTGTGCTCTGTCACGGAAACAATTTCTAGCTGCCCAATAATGACACTAAAAAGATTGTTTAATTCAAAATTTCATATATAACATTTTAGTGTAATTTCTTTTTGAAGTATAATTTCACTTCATTTTATTATGCATTTGTCCTGAACGAATGATAACATTTCATTGATGTCAATAATATCCAATTTGAAGTACGAAAAATTGCACCTTTTCAAAGCATTTATTGTAGATGAGTGGATTGCAGCAATGTATATAATGCATTATATCACAGCGACTTCGAAATTTCCCGACTCCGTATTCAAAGTATGCAAATACAATGAAATGAATGATCCAAACAGATATCATTGCATCGCTTTTTGGAAATAGCATCTTTAGACAAGTAGTTATCAGTTCACACAACACGCAGTTATTACTTCTATTCAATAATTAATTAAATTTCGAAAATTTAAATTAACAATGGACTGAAATTGTTTCTCTATACAGCGTACCAATTGAATTATTGAAAAAAAAAAAAAACTAAAATATAAACTCGAAATTTCTGTGTCAGAGTGATATACATGCAGCATATTTTTTACAAGAAAACAAATTTGAATAAATCTACTTGTGATACCGAATGACATAGAAATGATCTATAAGTAAATTTTTTTTCGAATAATTACAATTTTCGCATCAATCAAAACTTCATTTTTAAACAAATGAAATGAAAAGATCAAACATTGAGTAAAATGATGGGAGGCATCTCATTCAAAATATTAAAATTACATCCCCGTTTCATTTTAATAAATGATGTAAAAAATTTGCCAAGCATTTTACCCTGCGGCAGATAAATTTAGAATTCCCATAGAAAAAAGATAAAGGATGCATTTACTTATTGTAGCATTCGTTTTAAAAAAAATCATTTTTAGGATCATAAGTAAAAAACAAAACAAAATTGTCAAATTCCGAATTTTTTTCTTTCAATCAGGAAAATTTCAGACATAATGTTGCAAAAATATATTATTGATAGGCAATAAATGATTCAGAAAAAGAAAGTTAAAAGTATAGAGAGAATTATCTCAGCACAATTTTGAAGTAATAGTAAAAAATTTTTCTTCGATATTTTCAATACTTCGTGTATTAGCATCTTAAAATTTAATTCTGTTCGATTAAAAACAAGAGAAATCAGGAAAGCTATCTACAAGAATGATAAAAATGTAAAGATACAAATGAATTACAAAATATATCATTCAGCAATTTGCTGCAATTATTCAAATATGCAGTCAAATCGAAATAGCCTATTGTTGTATATCATAAGAAATGAATATATTTTATGATATCAAGATAAAAAATTAACTATCAAGGTCTTCGAAATGAAATTTGCTGGAAATTTTAAAATGAACTTTCGAATGGATGTTTCAATTTATTGATGAAAAATATGCATTTTTCGAAATTCATTGGTTCATTTTGAAATTGAAAATAATTTGTGGAGTTTTCCAGCAGTATCTGGGATAGCAGACCCACTTGCTCCTTAGCTGAGAAAAAAAATTATAGTGACAGATATAAAGGATATCTACACTTTCCATGACCTTGACAATAATAAATGGAATGCCGATGGTATCATAACGAAATAATGTTTGTTCCGAAGAACAACGCTCTGCACCGATATTTCTTTTAGCGTTCATTTAACATTACCGCTGTCATCACGATCATCACTACTAATGTTTCAGTGAGAAATTCCTGATCTTATTTTTCCGAGTTCCAACTATTAAT
>UPTC01000240.1:33763-50541 GCA_900537255.1 Acanthocheilonema viteae | reverse complement strand
TTTATCAGGAAATTTATCCCATTAATTTTTATGAACTTACTTTAGAAATTGATGCTGCATGTGTGCATTATTTGAAAAGCCTAATCTTTCTTTTTTTAATTAGTTATGTTAACTTGTTCACTTTCTGTAACAAATTTCGTTAAATAATTAAAGTAAGTTTCCCGTATGAAATATAATAGATGCTATAGAAATGATCAATCTCTAACGTGCACATTATATGATTATGCCGTGTAAAGGAAATAAATAACTTTTTTATGCTGTAAAAGAAAATAAAAAAAAAAAGAAAAATTATTTATTTTCATGAATTATTACAAACAAATGTGAATAATTTCTTCACTAACATTTACCGTTATCACATTTAAATTTCATCTCAAAAATTTGTATAGAACTGACAGAGTAGAAAAGAGACGACGAAATAGCATGCAAAGGAGAAAAAATAACAGGCGATGAAATTATTGTATAAACCACTCAATGATGCTTGGAAAAAATTTATATGTTTACTGAGCCGAGCGCTGTTTGATCTTTGGGTTAAGCATGATTCATATTTTGTCCAGATGGTCCGCTCCGGCGGACCGAGTAGTTCCGAGGAGGGGGGTCTATGACCTTGAAATACCCGAAAGATTTTTTGGGGTTTTGTAATGCGGGTGTGTGGAATAGTGCTCATGTATGAAATCGATGGAGTGAAGTGTAGTGGTGAGGTAGGATTGCTAATGAATGGTCAATATTGGACATTGCATAGAGCTATGGGAGTCAGTGGGCCCTTTAATATCTACTTTATTAAGCAGACAGTAAAGACGGGAAATTATTCTCCAAGAAACAGTCTGAGTCGTTCAAATGATTTCTTTAACAGAGTTTCAGTATAGTTCCTGATCAATAAAAGACAGCCAACATTTTTACATCGTTTAATTGAATTTGCACAACATTTTATCCATAAACTTTTCAAAAAATTACTTTGTCAATATTTATTTCAACTGTACAGATTTTGAATAGAAGTTTTTCCTAAGGAAAAAAATATTTGATTATTGTCACACAAATTATTATTTTGTATTCTGTCTTAAAAAAAAAGCGATGAATCTTTTTGGATAGCATCTATTACAAATGTATAGATCGATTTCAAAGTGATTGTCTTATAAAATTTTCATTAATGATGAAAATATATTAAAGGATTAAATTTGATACATATTACTTCCAATTTAATTTCACTGCCGTCTAAATTGCGGTTTTCGTTATATTCGATATTTCCCAATGACATGATCCTGAGTCATTTTTTGTTTCCGAATACTTTTTATTACGGAAGAGATCACTTCATTTCGAAGCATTTTTTTTGAACTCTTTAATGCTTATATGTGTGTCTTATTATTAGCTTTCATTTGAAAAACATCTTATTATTAATTTCATTGAAAATGACTTTCGTTGCATTGAAAAAGTTTTTTTCTGTATTTCGAAGTAATGCATGATAAACACATGTCAGTTTGCTAAGGTTGTCTCGAGTGTCTTATGGTACTGAACTATTTCTTCATTTCGACAACTGCTGTTGTTAGTGGAACTTCAGTTATCGTTGTTGCTTGAAATAAGAAATAATGAGGGGAAAAAATGTATAATATTTATTATAAAAAAAACTTTAAAGGAGGCGAATAGATGCGAAAAATATAATAGTGATTGAAACTAACTAATTACCAATAGTCGAAAAATAGCTGTTGGTGTGAATTAACATTTAAAAGTAATCCTTCTATGAAACAAACTATAATAAAGTTGAAGGATAAAAAAGAGGATTACTCAATTTTGGCAAAAAAATATTATATGCGCACACAAACGTAAACAATAAACATTGTTTTCTGGTTTAGACTGTATCAATAGATCGGGACACAGAAACTTGGTGTTTCTGGCGCTTCAACTGGTGTTTGAGTTGTCGTCGGGATAGTTGTAGCTTCTGATGCTTGTGAAGTTGATTCGAGATGTGTATTCGTGAATAAATTCAAGAGATTTGTCTTGTCACCGAATAGACTATTCATTTGCTAGAAAACGATATACAATTCAAAATGTTTAATTATATTTACTTGAACTCTTCTCAAGAGAGTGAAATAGCTCAGTGCAAGGAAGCACCATGAAATTAGTAAATATGAAGTTCATGGACTTTTCTAAAATTAAACTTGAAATGAAATCCCTTATTACCTGTTGAATAGAGGAAGACAGATATTTCTGATAGGCTGTCATTTTCACATCGAACGATTTCAACTCTTTCACTTCGTCTGCTGTTAAATCTCGTACATACATTTGTCCCACAAATATTTTATTATTCTGCAATAAGTCAGCATTCTATCATTTTGCTACTTTTCAATGACTGCAGTGTTCAATCTTCTCCACTATATGACCTTTCACCTTTGAATGGACCTATACCAATAATTCGATTTTCGCCAGCAGTACTTTTAAAATCAAAAATTGTAGAAGTACCTGAACCATGCAACCATCGAAGTAGTACTGAGTGGTATCAGCAGCAGTGCAGAAAGATGGTTTTTTGGGTGGTTTGGGCAAATTCTTTTCTGTAATAGTCGATAAAATTTTGGCACCCTTCTCGCTTTGCCGTGCTATCTGCCATCCCTTACGTCTCTCTTCCAACGATACCTTCAGTTCCTGTAGAGGTGCGTGTACTTCAAGTTTATATTCCACCATTTCTTAATTCTCATAAATTTTAATCATTATTGCCTTTAAAAGCATATATTAAGGTAAAATAGTTTAAAGATTTCCAGTTTGATAAGTATGAAAATGATGCAATTTTAAGAAGAGAAAGTGACCTCCTTATATTTATTTGATTCTTCGACGTATTGTGCAAATTCTCTTTGTTCTTCAGCGGTCAGTTCTCGAAGGAAGAAGCCATTAGCAAACAGTTTATTATCCTGTAAATTATGATTTCTTCGATGATCAACTAAAATAACTCTCAACCATTTTAATAATTATAGTAAATGCTTCCATATGTTTCAATTTTTTTCTCAACTCCTGCAGTTTCGTTTCACCACCTGGAGTGCTTTTTCTTTACTCAATGCAACATCTTTCAAATATCTTCAAAAATCATACTACGACTACACATCCAGCAGTTCCACCAATTCCAGCAACGTTAAATCCAGCGAAACGTTTGTTGTGCCTGTTCATTACGTTTCCTTCCAGCACTGTTATCGTGCATAATAATAAACTGGATGAAAAATAATTAGCAATTTCAGAGAGACATTTGATCATAATGAAAAAAAAAATTTTATATTTGATATTTGATTTTTATTTTCGTAAAATCCATTAATTTCTTATTTGTTACATTTATGAATCGTGCTATTATGATCTGCATGTCAGAAAAGAATTTGAAAATGGAATTGGAAATCATTCATTCACAATAACTACGATTTATGAACTCAGTACTAAAACAATTGTCTTTTTGTCCTTATTTTTGAAGATCCTAAAGAACAAGGTTTAATGAAGGATGTGTGATGGAAGCGATTAATTTTAAAACAACGAGTTTTTCTGCTCTATAAAAATAACGATTTTAAAGGCAATTTTCAATGATGTAATTAAATCTATTATTATTTCCAGTTGTGGCTAAAATATTAAAAAACTATTTGCGGTGATATTTTTAATAATCCGAACAGTGCTTATCCTGTTTTATCAAAATATCGGATAATTAAATACAAATAGAATATGTGCAAATTAAATCCTACAATTATTTTGAGTATTATTTGTACTCGAAAACATATGTGAAAAATATAGACAAAGAAAACTACCATATATGTAAGATGCACAATGAACAATTTTTATCATCTAATCAGTTGGAAATTAATCAAATAAACAACGGAATTTTTGTGAATAATGATTTTGAAGACAATTTTCGATGATGTAAAAAAAATTGTGATTTTGAAGGTAAATTTAAAAAAAATTCCCCGACATCTAATATAGGGAAAAAATATACCAAGAAAGAATTTTCATAGCTGTTTGTGAGGCCAAATTTGTTGCCAGATTATGCAATCCAATGAATTCTGCAAAACAGCATTACAATTGTGAAAAGAAAAAAATCGATGGAAAGCCAACTGAAATTGCATGACAAACAAATTTTAATACATAATAAGCAATATGAGAAATGCAAAATAAAATAAAATGTTTTCGTCAACTGAACTATCACAATAAAAATCGTCAACTATGGAAGGATGAAAAAATTTCCTAATCTTCTCCTCACATTACTGAAGAAGTGATATTACACGATTGTTTAAAAGGAGCCAAATAAACGACTTGGAGATCAAAATAATATGTTAGCTCATCATCTTTTATCTGTTAGGCTCCCGATAAAAGGTTATTTTTCTTTCAACTTTACTTTTTTCCCAAAAAAAATGGGGGAAATTCGAAAATTTGAATTATGATGTTTGTATTCAATGTGAAATATTATTAATAAAATTGATATTGTTATCTCAAATGACGAAATTTAAAAAATTTTCGTACAAAACATTGGATAGCCTTATTTACAATTACAGGAATAATAATAATAATGTTAGAAGTATGCCGTCTATGCCGTCCCATTAACTGGTAATGAACATTCTGGCGGTCGTTTGATCATTTATATGTTTTTAAATTTTAGACGAAGAGTTTTCGCCATAAAAGTTATTTTAAAATTAACAAATAATCGCTATATAATCCAAGTGCATTGATGAAATACATAACCAGTATGAAAATAAACATTGCTGGAGTTTTTAATCTCTTTCCAAAAATTCCGTCCCAACCTTTCAACAAAAGCCATTTTCAATTTATTTAATTTCAGTTACGGTTGTAATTAAATGAAGTGAAATAATTTTTTCCCATTCCAAGAAGACGATTCCTTGTCATGTGCACAAAATTGTGAAGTAATGCAAAATGATATATCTGATATCTGATAGTGAGGATTGTTTTGGTATTTTGTAATTGATTATAATGAAATTTCTGTTTGTAATTATATTATTTTGGAACAAAAAAAAAAACTATCCTCGTAATCCTTTTCTTACCAAAGCGCTTATTTAATTTAGTGAAATACTGTAGATGATGAAGCAGAGTTCTAATAACAATGATAATTGATCTATTATCACAATATCAGTCTAAAACATAACAAAAATGTGTCATAAAATTTCATAAATCTGATTGAATTTATGAGATTTGAGAAATCTAACAAACGTAATCACTGATAAACTGAACTTAATAAATCATTAAATTTTTATTTAAAATAAAATAATGAATAATGTTGTTTTATTAAGAGTTGAATTTAAAACTAAAACGGAGCATTTCATAAATCTAATTTAAATTTCAAAGTTTTATTGCGAAATCAGATGATAACTGATGTAAGAAACAGCACCGTTTCAGCAACATCTCTTCAAATTAAAACGATCATATGATATTTTAAGTGATGAGAAATACGCGATGAATGAAATGAACTTTGAGATGAAGTGAATGCTATAAAAAATTGAAGGAAATAAATTCATTGAGAGTTAGTCCTCCAAACGGATATGGCAGCTTTTACCTTTAAGACAAACAGATCGATTAATCGTCTTAAAAATAAGAAAACAACCGCACTGAGTCGCTATTCCACGAATAGATATGATCAACAATAGCTTCTCGTTGAGTAAACAAAACATTAAATGCTACAAGTTAATTCTCCGGCTCTTAAAACTTTATAAAAATGATATGTGGGGTTGGATTTTTCAACAGAGAGTCAATATTTCCTCTCTCAAAACACTTATTTCATTTTTTTTTTTTTTTCATCAATGAACAAAGAAAACCGTTAACAATTTCATTTGAACAAAGTTTGATCTATAACTCTTTAAAAATAAATGAATTGAGCAACCATTTTATTTGTTTATTTTATAAATTAAAAAAACGAAAAATTCTTTTTCTTTAATTTTATAAAATTCTGTGAAATTCAATGACTTAGTATGACTCATTCTAAATTTTAATCATACAAAATTCACTCCTTACTTTATATTTATCTTTTTCATTCTTCCTCATTTTTTAGTTTTCAAAACATATTTGTCTTCCAGATAGCTTTTCCCATTTTTTGTTTACAAAATGAAATATAATAATGGTACTTTAGATCAATCAATTCCTCCACTTCATCTTTTTCTTGCAGTTAGTCTTGTCTGATGAATATTATCGGAACATTGTATTGACATTGTACAGTATCATTTGAGTTATTATATCATTTCTTGCTGAACATTTTTTCTATCACATACCTAATATCCAATGATAATAGTTAGAAAATAATTTTGTTCAATAGACTATTGATTGACCTATTGGTGGTTCCGGTTTAATTGAATCTCCGGGATTACGATAAGATATAAGTCAAATTTCACAACGTTCTACAACAATACTGACAATATAAGCAATGAACAGAAATAAATATGATTCAACTCCTTGAATAATATTTTCCTTCAATCTTTTTGTACAAAATTTCGATAATCAGTAGGAAATGGTTGAGAGTATGAAAGTAGAAAAGAGCACATAAATGATGCCGTAATCAAAAATGATAAGTATTGGAGAAGTTATCATCTTCTGATATGGATTCCTCTCTTGCAGTTCTGACAAGATGAAATATATAAAGTCGAGAAGAGAAATGAATAGAAAACAAAACAAACTTCGATTAAAAGAGCTGAAGATAAGATGTACACCAACTGTGGTGACCTCTAACAGAAAGGAATGATGTCAGATGTGTATCGATTTTCAAATGAACAATGGAAAGATATTAGATGCATTGAATGTTAGATATATCGATAGATTTTTATCAGCAATTATAATTTGAACTCGGTTTTTATAAAAATATAGCAGTTAGTGAAATTCATTTATCATTTGAGCCGTTTTTCTTTTATTTGTTTTTCTTTTGATAAAATCATTTGATCATTTTGGTGATTTAAATCACATTTCACAGAAGTAATTTGATCATTTATAAAATTGTAAGGAATATTAAAAGGAAATAAAAAACCAAGTGATAATATTTGAAGAGAAATGATTTAAGATAAGTATGAATTTAGAAGCAGCAGCACTATCAGTTATTGAAGAGGAAGTTATCATTAATAAAATTCAGAATGAGAGCAATGAATGAAGAAATGATGCACATATTTTTAGTTGTGGATATTATTGAGAGCATTGACCTATTTATCAGAAAAGATAACATTAAAATCATAAATTGATCGGAAAATTTTATTAAAGTTAAGCAAAAATAAATGCATCAAATTTTTGAGAAAATTTAATAATTAGCAGTTGCAATATTTGAAATATTGAATAATAAATTAAAAAGATTTATGAGTTGCACTTATGAAATGATTAGCATATGATTGGGCTAAAATTTGAGCGAAAAATTTTAGCTGTGAACAATTTTAGATGGTTGAAAGATAAACCAAAGTACTAACAATGATTACATAATATTATTGAAGAGAGTTCGGAGTTGAATGTTTGGTTGTTATTTGAAGTTGGAAATGATTGTTAAATTGTATGGTATTACCCATATGCTATATATGATTTTTTTTCATGAGATAATTGTTGTAGATAAAAGTGAAATTCAGTAGAAATATTACCGTAAGAAATAATGCATATTATTGATATGAAATGATTGAAAATTGTTGAAAAAGGTGAATTTAAGCGAAAAAAATAATTATAAAACTAAATCGTATATATGTCATGGTACTGTATAATGTTTAATCATCCAGTTGTTGTCCTTCTCAGCGCTTTATGATTCATAATTTTTACAATTACATTTCATTTTTCAATGTTCAAAATGATGAAGTACATGGTATAGGGAGAATTGAGATTCTTGTTATTATCTGATGTGAGTTCGTTAATCATCCGTTTATTCTTATCACTGATACGATAAACAGTAATATCGAGAAAATATTGATTATGAATTAAAATTTGGTAAATTTGCCAAACAATGCATCATTAAAACTGTTAAAGATTACTGAAAACTCTTAAACATCTCTTTTACAAGAGCAAAATTTTGAAGAGGGGAAAAAAATTTCATCAGAAATTTATAGCTTGCTTTTTAAAGCATCATTAAGTGGTTATTTGAAAGGTTTCTTCTTGAAAAAAGTCTTTAAATCAAATATTTTTAAGAGAAAGGTAATGGTTTATGATGAAGGGTTAAAATCTAGAAAAATGAATTATTTCAAGTCCCATTCTATTCTTTACATACAAATCTCACAGATATCAGCTTTTTCCACTGTAACGATTACGAGTGGATCAGCAAACAATTTGAAGAGAATTCCTTTAAAAAAATTGATAAAAAAAATAACAAAGGATTTAAATAAAGCTCCAATGACACAGTTTTTTCTTAAAAAATACACATTTTTCAATAAGATGAATCAGTTCACAACCGTAACGTAAACTTTTTTTTGGGTGTCTAATCTTCCATTAAAATTATTACATTTCATACAAAAAAAAAAAAAAAAATTAATATTACAACAAAACAACTCATTTTTCTTCCATTACCTCTCGTTGTCATTTACAGATAGAATGGATTATTTCAAAAAATCAGAACTGATTTCTGAAATTGATAAAGGGGACAACATATAGAGCTAACAATCAGCTTCAATAACAAAAATTGTAATACTTAGAGTCATAGGAAGCCTTGCATTTTGCATTTTTCTTTATAATTTTTAACATTAAAAATGCAAATAACTTGATAAAGCAATTGAAAGATGACATTGTGAGTCTTTTTCGAAAAGATACTTTAAGTGGTGAAGATGCATTGAACAAGAAGTACTGATCAGAGATGTTCGATGGGATGAAATGGATGTCAAGAAAAATGGTAGCATTTTTAGGAGATAATCAACATTTTCTTATTCTATCCCAGAGCCATCGCTAGATAACATTCATTGTACGGCTGTTCACTATTCAGCTGATAATGGTGTTGACCCAGATTGCAATGAATCCTCGACACTTCTCATTCGTTATCTTTTTTTTCTTAATTTAACTTCACAGGAACAGATATTTTAATGCCGTCGAGAAAAATCATCATTCGAAGGTCAGAATGCTTTTAAACAGTTGTGCTACATATTTTACGAACCCTCTCCTCCTCCGTCTGTTTATTGTTAAAATTAGGTCCTCATATCCAGAAAAAAATACCTACCCAATAGCAAAAATAGAAAATGATAAGTCATATGGAAATGATAAAATCCGTACCGAAAAATGGGATATATTTTTAATAACCTAATGAGATGGAAAAATGAAATCTGAGTTTTACAATATCGGCAAAACCAGATCTGTGCTCATAAATTTTATGATCAATGAGCTATCCATATTTTTGATAAAATATTTATTGACAGCTACGTCCATAGTCTCAAAAGCAATAGGTTAATATATATATATGATATGTTTTCCAAACAGAGAACTGCACGTAATTTTAACTATAATTTTTCATATCGAACAAACAAAAAAACTTCAACAGGAAATTCAGTAACAACGTGGAAAGACGATGCTAAGACACGAAATATGAAGTATGCGATAATTTGTGGCGCCGTAAAAGGGTAAGAAGGAACCAGCAGTCTTTTGTTAAAATATAAGTTTGAAAATGATGTTAAAATTTGAAAAGCGATTCAACGAAAACCTTTTGAATGAAACAAGCTAAAACAATCATGTTTTTTATTACATTTGAATAATAATTATTTCTTCTTACGCCTGCGATTTTTTACTGGAGTACGCTGAGGCGGATTTGCCACGACTACGCTACCTTCATTAATCTCCTGAAATGTTGAAACAAAAATTCAGCTTTGGCGACTTGTAAGACTGTAGAAAACTGAAGACAATCCAAACTGTGAACACTGTTAGTTATTGGTGAGAGCCAAGACAGCGCTCGGTCTTGCCGTTTTCTTGTCTCATTCAGTTATAATTTCCGGTTCATAAAAATTATATATAAAAGAATAACCTTTTCAGTAACTTCATTGGTTTCAATTGCGTTCTGTATTTTAGCTTCAGCATCAAAGTGCATCATTAAGTCACGAATTTGTTCATTGAGATCATTTATTGTCTGAAAAAATACAGCAAGTTAAAAATTTCAACTAATAACTGGAAATGACTGGAAATAACTGGAAACGATAACTGGAAATGATACTTACTGCAACGTATTTTTGATGTAGGCCGGTGTTTTTTGCTTCCATTTCTGTCAATCTTGTAGACCACTTTTCTTGATCGGATCGCAACAACTTGTTTAAAGCACGTTCCTCTTCCAATTCTGCCAGCGCCTATAAAAAATTTTATATAACTTGGGCATCTCAAAGATCAGCTTTTTGCGAGCATTCAAATAATTTCAATGATTTAGAGCTTGAAGAATTCACTCACATTCAAGTAAGGACCTTGAAAAAGTCTGTACAAGATCTATACAAGATAAAAAATGTTGTGGATCTACCTTATAACAATTTTACTAGTGGATGACAGAACATTACTAAGTTTTTGAAGAAAATATTACTTTGTTCAATTTATTTTGAGTATTTTGCTGCTTTTTTTCAATAGTGCGCCTTTGTTGAGTACAGGAAGCTAGTAATTTTTTCAATTCATTGCACTGTTGTTGTGTTTCCTCGACTTCTCTTTCAAGATTGTCAACCTATAAATTGAACTTAGATTTTCTTCCTAACATTTCTGCTAAATAGCTAAATGTCATCTTAAGAATTATATGTCAGCGTATTTATATAACGAGATTGAAGAGTTTTCTTCAGCTATTATCAAATGGTACTGAGCACTGCTGATGTCACTGACTAAATTTCTTTTTAACTTTGCAAATTTTATTTCATATAGTACAAAACCTGAGCCTGATTATGTTTCTCTAACGTGCTAAATAGTCGTTCTTGTTCATTCATTTTGGTCTCGTAAAATATCCTTTGATATTCCAGTTGACTCGTAAGCAAGCAAGTATACTCCAACTGAATTGATTCTAATTTTTCGTCTGGATTTTCCTAGAAAAATATAATCTTTGTCAAATTTAAGATTCGAATAAAGTAATTTTTATACTAAAAGTTGAGCTCTGCATCATTTATACTAAAATGTTCGTTAAGAATAAAATGGTTTTCCTGCACCGATTAATTAAAATGAACATACATCGCTATCGCTTACACCGCTTCTTCTGTATTCCACCATTTTACCATCAGGTGAGCTCTGTATCAAGCGATGCACATAATTATCACCAGCGTAATCCCACACACGTTCACCACCAATTTCCAAGGTGAATATATGTGAAGTTGTTTCAAAATGTCTGTAACAAATGATGATGTGACCTTTGTCTCTATTCCGGGATTCATTTGCTAAATAAGATTAAAGTTGCAAAAATGATCATTCGTTAAATATGCGAGAAGATAAATGAAACAATCAAAGGAAAATATACACCGCTTTTGCCAAATAAGTAATATCATCGATTGAAATAATCACCATTAAACTAGGAAGATTTATAATCTACAATTAAGACAAATCTAGGTAGCTCATCAATAACATAGCCTTCTGGTTAAGATGCTAACCTATAAGCATGACCTTCTACATATCGACCGCAACCAATATTTCCACAAACCAAGCATATCCACAAATCTGTGGTTTTTCCGCAGACAGAGCACTTCTGATCCGCCACTAATTCAGGAGTTTGACTATGACGACATACTGGACATCTGAAACTATTAACAGGAAACAGCTTTAAAAGTGTAACTAATAAATAGATGATAAAATTATGAAAACTCAACATAAGAATTCTGCAAGTATTTAAATAAACTACATCTTACGTCGTATCTGCCCACTGCTCTAAACATTCAGCATGGAAAGTATGATTGCAAAGAATAGTTAGCACACCATCATCCATACGCTCCAGACAAACCGCACATGTTGGTAGTTCTGTCATGTTTTCAGCTGGCAGGCTACCACCTGCTTCTTCACGAACCTAAAAAATCAAACTTTTGAGAAATCCAAGATTTAGAAATAAAAGAAATTCCTTCTTTTGTTCTTCCTTCACCCTGATTTTTCTTATGCTATATGTTATGACTTTGAATCCCAAAATTTAACAAATGAACTTTACTACATCCTGCGACTGTAAAGATAATCGAACATTAAAGTAAGATATCTAAAAACAAGAAAGGTTGTTTGCATACTATTTACAAGAACAAATATGGACCAAGGAAATATACCGATTCGATCTTTTCAACGAAGACGAGGGAACACACTTCTGGTTCAATCGCATTATATGTTACACCATTGTATTCATCATAAAAACGAACAGCAGCATCCTAAAAAAATAAAAAATGTAGAAATATATTCATTACAATAAAAGAGTTACAAGATTATAAATACTATCTTAAAGAAAAATAAATATAGTTAAAATGTTCGGCTTAATCTTTATTTGCGCACGTTAAAATGAAAATCATTGAAATCATTGAAAGACTTACATGAGATCGGAACTTAATAATAACCATATACTGGTTTGGTGTTGAATCACGTATCACCTTCATTGCCGTAATATATTGTGAACTTGGAGCAATAAATCTTAGTAGCTCGCGACATGAAAGTAATGATGGAACTCCCAACATACATAATATTGAAAAATCACTTCTCGCAGCTGTTGAGTTCGTTTCTCTGAAGATGGTTGCTGTATTATTTTATTCCTTAGCAACGTAACTATTCCATATTTGGAAAACTGCAAAAAAAAAAACGACGCGATAACTGTTGAAATTTTGAATTCGAAAAAAATGAAAGAACATACTTTTTTTTGTAAAAATGAAGAATCCCTGATGTTTTTTCGACAAATGGATTTCCGGAGAAGAATGAGATATTGCATGTATCTAGAAAACTACCTATGATATTTGGAAAGAATGTGGTTCTCATTCTTCTGATGTATAACATATTGGGAATGTTTCTATCGTATGTGACGTGAAAGAATCATTCTTGCCTAATGAAGTTTAGCCGGTCAGGTTGAATCTGAACCATATTCTCCCAAGCAGAATCAATTAGGAAAAATATGAGCAAAGTCACAAATTAATAAAAATCATTTCGCGCTAACCTGATCCTTCACCAGTTCCTTTTGAAGAAAGAGAAGAACCAGAAGCAACTGTTTGTGCCAATGAAGGTTCCTCTTGATTATCAGGTGTGAAGGATTTCTGTTTATTTAACGCTGTTTGATCTTTAGAGAAAGTTTGTACAATCACTTCGGCATATTTCCGATTGCCCAAGCACTGTGCTTGCATCGATGATTGCCCAACCTGAATGACACCACAATAATATACATTTCAAATGTGTTCACACATACATACAAGATAAAAAAATTTCTGCTGCATGTATCAGCAAGTTTGATTTCACAAATTCCAAGGAACAACGTAACCGATTCTGCCAGTTTGTTCATGGAAGTTGGTAGTGAGGTGTCTCCTTCAATTTTTGACCGCGCATCCACTTTCTTGTGTTTCTTTCCTTCATCCATTACTTTATTTTCAGGATGTATCTTATTTTTCACTTCTAAAATAGAAATTTCTTCAAGAAAACTATCCAAAAATTATTACAGTCATCTTTCATAATGTATCTCATCATATAAATTTCAAGTGAACAAATAATACCGTTAAAGCCGACAGACTCGAAATGAATGAACGGTGCACCAGTTTGTATTTCCAGACGTATTATAATCGAAGTCACTTTACTCATCAACTAAAATAGAAAAAGTAATACTGCTATCGATGAAATGAAAAAGACAAAGATCTAAAAAGTGCAGAAATACACAAAGCAAATTATTCAAAAAGCATAATTAACGCTTTGCAGAAATCAAAATGATTATTCAATATAAGTTTTCGATTTATGACGCTCTTTTAACAGATACTAAAAATTTCAAGTTTTAGAAACTTTAAATTCAATTTTGTAATCGGTTTCGAACGCTTTTTCTTAAGTGATTACCTATGCTCATCCCATTCCTTACCTATCTGTCTCTTTTGATCTTCCCTCCTGATCTTCATTAGCTCGTTGAAAGGAGAATCGAACGAAATTTAACAATTAATTTTAGCGACCATATTCATTTTCATAATGATCGTTGTAATTCAAATAAATCACGGTATCACAGCGATATTTCTGGGAAATTATAGCTAATCGTCTCAAAACCAGAGGTGTTGTTAGGATGATTTGCGTAATTATTTTATCGCCGCAATGTGATTCGTCCAAGCGCGCTAAGAAATTTGATTTTCCTCTTCGATTTGCATTCATTTCATTAAATCAATTAGTTTTATTAGAATCAACTCATTTGAATGAAATCAGCTCATTCCACTGGAATAACTCATTTAACTGGAATTAATTCATTCCATTGGATCCAAGTCATCTCATTTAGAATCAATTCATTCTACTGAAAACCACATTTCAGCATGAGAATAGTAAAAAAAAAAAAGATGAGAATAGGCGTTGAATTATCAAATAAGCAAAGTCTGAGCAACTGTGAGAATGTTCGATGACCTCTACTACTGACGATCTAAGAAGAAACATACGAGAGAGAGAGAGAGACAGAGAGGAGCACTGCTGAGAGATCTTCCCTCGTACAGTTGTACAGTAATCGATGCACAGATTTGCGCAGCATGAGATCGATTTTGCTTTGATGAAAGGAAGTGAAATAGGTGTAGCTGTACTGTTACAAACAGTGAAGGTACTCATCAACTGAAGTTTCTCTTCTTTTCATTCTTTTTCATTTGTTTTATAAATATTAATGTGTCCCTAATGTTGATCGTTTTGAGATGAAATTACTGTTAAAGTATTCTAAAAATATTAGAATATCATATCCATGCTTGCAGAAAATGTTGAAGAGCAAGGTTGGTATTTACGATAAATATGTTATGTATTATTTACCTCCTCTAATACCGTTATTCTCGAATAATGGGATATGAAGAGCAAGAGAAAATCAGTAACAGTTTTGTTTTAAGACAGATTTGATTTATTTTTCTTTCTTTTTCCTTATGCAAGTTAATTTTTTAATCATCATCCAGCCGGTTAAATATGAATAAATGTAATACAATTGCATCGCTATCTTGCGTCATCATATTCTACCATTGCGTCAAAAAGTGACGTTGGCGTTGCTAATTTGCCTATTGAAAAGCACGAATTAAAATATAGACCGTTGTCATCATCCAGCTGGTTAAATGTAAATAAATGTAATTTACATCATCGCACCTTATTTTAACAATTAATGATAAATCTGATGGAATTGCACCATTGTTGGTTGCTGTAACTGCTCCTTTTATGTCAAAATGCGCAATAAAATAATCCGGCGAAATACCAGATCTGTTGAACATTTTATGAAAAATGATCATTCTTAACTTGAAAAGAAGCTGCGATCTGTTTTACATCTTTTCCAAAAAAACTCTACATCTTGCAAGTTACTTATTGAATAACAAGTAACGCAAGCCAGGCTGAATTGTCTCTCCATCGAAAGATCCTGTAATTCCACTAAAACTCCAACTCATTTTTTTATTGGATGATAGCTTAAATTCTTCTGCACATTCAAGATTAGCAAAAAATGATCATCTCTGGTACAAAATCGCTTATAGTTTTTTACGATTTCTCTGGCTTTTCATATTTACTAAGTGATGATAAAATTATTACAAAGTATGAAAAATAGTAAAGGATGGAAAGTTTGCTGAGAATAATGTATGCTTCTTCTACTTTCTGTTTTTCAAGTTAAGCAAGGGAGATAAAAAATCTCAAAGATCCAAAAAAATCCAAAAAAACTTTCAAAAACTTTAAATTATCCAAAAGAAATATTTCAAATGTTGGACGATAAGCATCATTCTTAACTTTTGCTTTATTAAGCGAAGCTTAATAAACAGGAAGTATACTAAAATAGATCCAATCACGATAAGGAGCTAACAAGTTTATTTGGAATTGAGCCCGATATTGCATAAAAAAGCATTGCGGTACTATATGTACTGAAGTAACGGTAGTATTGCGAATGTATAAGAAAAACAAAGAATATATCGTAGTCTGCCGTAAAATAATTATCCGGCATGAAGATAATTAAAGGTAAGAAAACAAAAATAAATCTGTGCAATCATTAATAGGGATTGTGGAGTGAAATGGTATCTTTGTCTAACCTCACTTTGATTGCTAGTGC
The DNA here is from genome assembly GCA_900537255.1 of Acanthocheilonema viteae. Taxonomy (NCBI): domain Eukaryota; kingdom Metazoa; phylum Nematoda; class Chromadorea; order Rhabditida; family Onchocercidae; genus Acanthocheilonema; species Acanthocheilonema viteae. Next base: position 34,457 of record UPTC01000240.1, on the reverse strand, counting down.
CAAACTTATATATATATAGAATAACTTAGGCAATAGTAACGAAGGAAAGTAATACAGAACAAAAAAAACGATTGAGTATTTGTTTGTTGACAGAAAAACCGTCCCATAGTAAGCCATATATTATTTTATTACCAATTAAAGTTTTTTTGTTGTTAGCAGTTTATTACTAATTACCAATTATTTTTTCGCCAATTAAACGTATGGCTTGAAATAAGTTAGTTACAACTGTTTTTGCAACTAAAAATCCATTTACTCCCAGGAGAGGATAAACTGATTAATACAAATAATATCTCATCAACAAACTAAATCGCCTCTTCTGGCTTTTTATCACATCTGTAATATAATCCACGCATTATATGAAGACGATGGACTACAATAATGTCCAAACAACGTGAAGTATAGCGTAACCATCCATAATTTACATCACGCATTACACGTTCCACGTTGTTAAATGCATGATTGGCATGCGAGGTATAGTGCATAGTAAGAAATTATGCTTATTATTATTTGCAAAATTAGTGCTATGCTAGCTAAAGAGCCAAAATTGCAAAAATAATTTGAATTTTTTGATACTTGATAAGAAGCAATACATTTTTAGAAAAAAAAAACAGGTAAGCTATATTCTATTCAATTTAGTACGCCTTTTTCTTCTATTGTTGTGCGTGTGTGTGTGTGTGTGTGTGTGTGTGTGTGT
>UPTC01000240.1:884-31796 GCA_900537255.1 Acanthocheilonema viteae | reverse complement strand
TGTGTGTGTGTGTGTGTGTGTGTGTGTGTGTGTGGTGTGTTGGAAGAAGGAAATATCGATATCGGTGATTTCCTGATAATAATTTCCTCTTTATCTCAAATAATTTATTTAGAATTTTCCCTGTATCACTAATTCATAAACTTCCCACGGTGTTGAGCTTAGCATGAACATTTTGAGACGTTGGAATTACCGTGAACTTTTTGAGGTGTTAAACTGACAAGGAGCTTTCTTGTTGTGTTGAGGTTAAATGATTGAACAATCGAATTGAACAAAATTGAAATGTTCTCTTTCTGCATCTCCAACCAGAAAGCGTTATATTAATTGAATTAGATTGAATTAACAATTGTTTAAGAAATTTCCCAGGTGAATGCAGTGCTAATGCAGTTAAGATGAATTCAAAAAAAAAATTCTCTTTTCCCTCCTGTAAAGAATATTAACTTTTATTCTTAATATAATGAAATATTGTGAAGAATGAACCTGCAGCTACCTGATATTAATTAACATACGGATGTTAATTAACAAAGTGCTACATGTTAGTATCGGTTTTGGTAGGATTATGTTTCCCTGCTTTCAGTCATTTAACTATTATAAATTGATAAAGTTATTATGGCTATTTTCCACTTGGATAAAATAGCAAATAAGGAATTTAAAATTGTAAATTCATATTAGACATTTGCTATTATTCATTCTTTTTCCACTATCCTTTCTTTCATGGTTACTATCAGTTCCTTTATTCGGTTTTATGTATGTGAAAATTTGCATTCATTATAATATTCGAAATCGATTTATCATATTCGGTAATAACACTTGATAAGACGCTTTCTTTATGCAAATCACAGATTAAATGTTAATTATATTTAAAGCTTTATTGTGTGACATCATAAATGTGTTAATTTCATTGACGAGTATTTCCCATCATTTATGTCAGTATTTCATTAATTTCAGATATAACTAAATTGCAAGGGATTCCAAGTATTTTGATATGGCAGAAATGACAGAAGGTAATCATTTTCTCTAATTTTAAATTTTATCACTTCAGTTTATATCGCAAAGTGTATTATCCATAAGTTTATCAGGAGTTGAAATTTCATTAAGAAATTAGTTCTAAATCATGAGTTTTATCTGTGGAAATGAAATTCATAATTAAATCTGACATTTACTTGACTTTGATTTTCATATGACATAAAATGAAATTTATTCAGAATCTATTGTATCTTTTAATAGTTATGGATACTTTTCATTCCTTCCTCACTAGTAATCTAGATAGCTGGGAGAGATTCGGTTATAATGTTGGAAATGTTTAGTGGTATTTGATTGGAAATTTAAAAGTATGCTACATTACTGAAGGTCATGCTTTCATGATTACTTCTTGTAACATGCTTCATTACTGATGCTAAAAATATATTTTAAAGGATAGTTTTGTTTAAAATTTAATACTATTTGGTAGGACCTTGAAGTTCAAACATTCTGTGAGAATAAATAGAATAACTTTTGCTTTTACATTTAAGGAATTGAAAAGTGTTTTGCGTAGAACACATCTAATTAACAAAAATTATTGTAGTAAAAGTAAAGCTCCAATAGTGCGCATTGTCGGCTTACATGTCTATTGTTTACGAGATGTATGTTCTATTTATATTGATCTAAATTTGTTGAATGAAATAGTAGACGTCGTTTTGATTGTTTTACATTAAAAGGAAGGATATGGAGTTCTTTTATTGGAACTTCTTGAATATACGAAAATGTATGCTTTATAAATAGCTGGGTTTTATCTGCTTGATAAAATCTCAGTGGTAATGATATCTGTACTAGTTTGATTTTATTTCTTCATTATCGTTTATTCAATACAACTAATTCTACTCGTACATCAGTCTTCTAGCGCTATTGAGCAGTCTGTTTTACCTACATAGAATTTGTGATTCTAGTTAACTAATCTTGACAATGTCTTGGTTTATTTGAAACTTCTGATGAACTTATTTGCATGTTTCGAAAACTTTTAATTGTTGCCATTCCAATCTTCAAGATATTACGTTAGATTATGTAAAAATATAAATGATACGGCGTTATTTTTTATATGTAACTTGTCTCTTGTATTTTTTCATCGAATTTGGAAAACAAATACATTCGATCAGTTTTTATGAACACACTGAATAGAATAGAGTTACATGACATGATTATTTTTTGTTTCAGACAAACATGCGGATAAGGCTAAAAAACAGGTTACTAAAAGTTTTGATCCGAAGAAGTTTTTCGTTGACTTGGCAACGGGTGGTACTGCCGCTGCAATATCAAAAACTGCAGTTGCACCAATTGAAAGAGTGAAAATTTTGTTGCAAGTATGAGTTGCAGCATTTTTCATATTCTTTTTGTTTTTTAATTTAGACCTCATCTGAATTAAATGTAATGCGCTTCAGTGTTGTCCCATATGTTGCTATATTAATAATCTGTTTCAGGTTCAAGATGCCCAAAAAACAATCGCTGTTGAGAAGCGTTACAAGGGTATATTTGATGTACTGATTCGAGTTCCTCGAGAACAAGGCTTAACTGCTCTATGGCGGGGTAATTTGGCTAATGTAATCCGGTATTTCCCCACACAAGCTCTTAACTTCGCCTTCAAGGATACATTCAAAAAAATGTTCATGGAAGGGTAAATCCTATTTTTAATATTTTTGATATTGAGGCTTGATAGTAAATGATAATAGCGAGCTACTACTGTCTTTTTTGTTTTAATTGAATTTATTTTCATACATTAATTATTATACTTTTCCTTACACCCTTCATGCAGTGTTATTATTTGTGTAATTGTGTAATTTGGCATGTAATTTATATTTTCAGATTAGACAAGGAGAAACAATTCTGGAAATTCTTTGCCGGTAATCTTGCAGCTGGTGGTGCTGCTGGTGCTGCATCAATGTGCTTTGTATACCCATTAGATTTCGCTAGAACACGACTTGCTGCTGATATCGGTAAAGGTGAAAGCCGAGAATTCAAGGGATTGACAGACTGTATTGTGAAAGTTGCAAAATCCGATGGTATAGTTGGATTATATAGGTGTGCTTTTCTTGTAAAAAAATTTTTATGGAAAAAATAGCAAAAATTCAATGCTATAAACTAATTCTTGACAATATTATTTCAATGTTGAATTTCAGAGGTTTTCTGGTATCAGTGCAAGGAATTATTATTTACCGTGCGGCTTACTTTGGTATGTTTGATACCGTAAAAACATTGGTGGCTAGTGAAAAGAAACTGAACTTCTTCCTCGCTTGGATGATTGCTCAAATAGTCACCGTAAGCTCCGGCATATTATCATATCCTTGGGACACTGTGCGCCGTCGAATGATGATGCAATCTGGACGTAAAGATATCCTTTACAAGGTATGTTGTATTCTTAGACATAGGTATATCTTTTTTACCGTTGTAAATGTCTGGAAAAGCATGTTATCTTACATATTTGAGATATTTCGTTTCTCATTTATTAATACAGAATAGAGTCCTTTCTTTGACTTCATTTTTCTCATTAAAAAAAATTGACGCCTGCAAATTTGATTTAAAACAGTTTTTGGCAGTCTAAGAGTGATGATAAATTATCATTTAATGATGGTAAGTGATGTACTTTGAGATGATAAATTTTATTAATAATGCTGGTTTTATATTTGGAAATGTTATGGAGCTTTTTTATTTTCTACTACAAATATAGAAATAATACAGCAAATGAATCTTGATATTATTGTTGTAGAATTCATTTGATTGTGCTGTGAAAATAATTAAAAACGAGGGTGCGAATGCAATGTTCAAAGGCGCACTGTCAAATGTTTTCCGTGGTACCGGCGGCGCACTGGTATTAGCAATTTACGATGAGATTCAGAAGTACCTATGATTGAAATTTGGTACTGAATCACTGTTAATGATCTGTGAAATTTTTTGGCGAAACATAGAGTCCGATGTACTGAATAAATAAATAGTTGCTATTGAACAGCAACTCTCATTGTATGATTTTTTGATTACATTGGAAAGCAAACAACAAGAAATTTTGATTTTTGTGTGAGACAGAAGTTGTGTTTTGTTTAGTCTCAACGGTGATTGAGTAATTTACGGAAGACTTATTTTAGCTGTAGTTGAATTCAAGTAGTGGAAAATGTTACACTGTTTCACTGTTTTTAAGGAACACATTTTAATTTGTCAAAATGGATGAAATTATTAATCACCATCAACCGATTATAAGTCGATGAATTATAATAATATAATTTACAGTGATTTGTAATTTTTGAGAATTTGAATTTAGAAACGTTTGACTTAAAATTGGAAAGTCAAGTTTTAATTTGGTGTCCCTGGTATCACTGAAATATCTGCAGCAAAAGGTCATCTCAAAAATCACGTGTTGGTCTGATCAGGAAGCTGATATCAGGTTGATTAAACATAGTATGAGTAGCGCCTTGTAAACCAGGTAACGATGCAGAGCTTGGCTTCCATCTTCCGTCACTGTCAATATCGAAATGCATCAAAGAAAGTCTGGGAATTCGTCTGGTTATTGTTAGATGCTGTAATCATTTACTGGATGGTAACTGAATTAAATCGAAGTTTTTGCAGAAGAAAGTTTGATCCATTCTGTTCTCGAGAAAGCATACGTGTTTTTAATTTCTCGTGTTTCATTTCCAATTATCAGATCAATGTGTATGATGGAAAAAGTAGATTTGCTATTTCGTTTCCTATCTATTATGATCAAAGAATATTATTTCTTCCGAGCGAGCTTCTAATTTTTGAAATCTTACGAATTATCCTGTTATAGGAATAATGAAATTTATCGGTTACCTGCTTTGTGGTTAACTTTTTACCGTTACGGATGAATTTCTGTATAATAGCATTGATGACACAATCCTCAGCAATTAAAACAGTAGTTGCTTTACGTGGAAATTTAAGCTTTGAGATGACCTAAAGTCAAGCATTATCGTATGTTATAGGTGAGACGTTGTGAAAGAAAAAGAATCATGCGGAATAATAATTGAGGAATGTAAACCTTTGCAATTCTATTCTCAAATTCATCAACTGTTTCTTTTCCAATAATATCATTAATTTCTTCCATCGTATATATGGTCTCTTGTTGAATTCGTACTGTGAAAACTATAAAATATTGTAGCCGGTTATTAATATTAATCTTAGCTATGGTTAATTCAAATATTAAAAAAGCAATAATTCAGAAAAGATTGTGAGCTAAGAGGATTTTCTAGACTTGTTGTGTTAGTTGATTATCGTAATGATAGAGAAATTAAATTTTATAAAAGATATATTATGTAAAACAAAATAGATCAACCATAGTGTTGATTGTATTTTTGTTGGCAAATTTTGAATCATTTTAAAACAAAGTTCACCTACAAAATGTGCTCTAATATTTGTTAATGATGGATCGATTTTCGATATAGTTTCAGGTCAGTTTTCAAATTGAAACAAAACGATTTTTGATTGACTAAGTAAAAATTTTGCTAATCATTGAGAGTTTATAGTGCTCTTGATTGCTTGTTCCTACTAACAGTATCATAGTTTAACAACTGTGTCTATTACGTCTCATACTTTTTCTATTGCAAAAATAATTATTGCTTGATTAACAATAACAAATTTTGTGTAATGAACTTTTTTGTTTAATAGGTGACAATTACTTGGTTTAGGCTCATTGGATGAGAAGTATCTGACAAGTCCTGGCTCGATCAACCAATTCATACCAATTTCAGCACCATCAATAAATTGTTGAGCAGTTTGTATTACTGCCATTTCCGGTGCTGAATAAACCATTGTTGGCAAATTTTGAGTCATTGCAAAACCAAGTTCAGCTGCGAAATGTGCGCTAATATTTGTTAATGGTGGATCGATCTTTAATACAATTTCAGTTCAGTTTCCAAATTGAAAGAAAAAAAAAGCTTTCATTAAAAATTAAATTTTGAGGTGCAAAAGAGATGCTCAGATTTGGTAAGCGGTAGAATTTTTACATTTAATTCAAATCGTTGAATTGTAACATAGATTATCAATTATTGAATCAGCCGACATTACTTAGAGTATTCGGCAGCTATTAATTACAATTACCGAATTAAAAAAGCTAAATTACGTCTGTGTACCTTATACTTCAGTAGGTTAGTTGTAATAAAAGACAGAAGATTTTAAAAAAGATCACCAAAAAATCATTGTGCCTTTCACGTCTTCGCAAAGTATATGGCATATTAAGGTCATATGGTCTGGAAAAAAATTTTATTAATACAACTATATTTTTACAACAAAGAATAACATTAAATCAGTAAAAAGAGAAAGGGAAATGGAAGGAGAAATCATTTATCACTAAAGTCGAGTGTAGAAATCAGTAGTTCATGAATTTTTTTTGCCTTTCATTTTCGAAATGATTTTAAATTTCCATATTTACCTTTGTAATTCCACTTTACTTTTTATAATTATTAATTTATGGGCTGATTAGTAATTTAAAAAACCGATTTTAGAAGCTGCAGTTGAAATCTCAATGTTAAATGACGCTCCTTTTATTTAATTATTTCTGTTGAAATTGAATTGAAAGGTAAAAAAAATAGTTTTTAATAAGCAATATAATAAAAGTAGAGTTAAAAAAGTAAAGGTAAAAGATCTATTTCATATTATTTGAGGACTGCTTCAGTTAAATTAATCTTATTGATTTTTTTCCACGGAAAGCAATAATATTTAATCCAAATTTTCAAACTATAGAATCATTTTGATTTATAAATTATGACATATAGTTGTTTGAATCGTCAAACGCATTCGCTATCCAGTTCGGGAAAACTTCCGAAACAGTTTCCCCACGTCTCATTAAAATCACTCGAGCATTATCTGCAATCATTTTCATTGGAAAATTAAAAGAAATTGAAATGCTAATAAACGAATTTGATTATTTTAATTACTAAAATAAATTTGAATTAAAAAATTAATCTACTTTGCTGATAGCTTTTTCGTTCCTATGTCAATGCACTAATATAAGTATGCAAACTTTGCTATTTTTAGTACATGAAGAGAAGAGAAAAACCTTCATGGAGATGCTTAGCTCGTAGATTATCAATCAAACGTATTATCAATTTGTTTGCAAAAATATCATAACTATCACCCTGTATTAAATCCATTTTCTGAAGGAAGAATGATTCTCGCATTATGTTTGAAAGTATCACTATTTATTTCTAACTTTAAGAAAAATATTAAGATTTTTGACTTTTTGAAAATCTTGAAATCTTTTTTAGAACACGAAATATGATCTAACAATATCTGATCATATTTCGTGTGTTTAAAAAGCATAATTTCATTTCGTATTGTGTTTGAAATTATCACTCATTCCATATGCAATGCCTTAAAAATTTATAAATTTGTATCATTTTGAGCGGATCGTACCTCTACTGAAGAACAGTATGGTTTTGAAACAAACTCTTCATTTGTACTCTGTGTTGAAAAAGATGATAATTTAGTAGTTAAATTTGTCGAACTCTCGATTATGCTATTTTCAGTTGATTCATGCGTGATACCTATTGACAAATAAACCTGAATAATTTCTCCCAAAACAATAACTAATTTAATTTTATTGAATCAGTAAAAGAATGAATTTCTTCTTATTGATTATTCTTTTTATAGCTCAAAAATTGCTAGGTACTGTTAGCTGCATCTTATATAATACCGTGATGCCTCTTTTTTCAGTGTTCATTTTTAAATTTCTTTAAATTATTCTAAATTTCACATCTATCAAAAGAAATCTTCCCAATGTGTCTTAAATTCTCGTGCTGTTCTTTGCTTAATGAAACATTTTTCATTGGCTATTTTACACAAAATTGGGAAGCATCAAACTGAAAAATTTTTGAAAATCCATCAAAATAAGAATAGCCAATATGATAATTGTTTTTCATGCGTTTAATGAGAATGAGAAGAAATGAGAAGAAAAAAAATGGTACAAACCAGCAGCGCTGGTCATTGAAAGCATTGAATCGTCATGTAACCTTTCATATGAGTTTGTATCTGCTACTGATACGGCTGTTAGACAATTATCACTTTTATCTGAATGGATAATAGCTCTTGTTAGAATGATACTTTAATAATTTCGCAATCGACTTTTTATTTTAAATTTACTTAGATGATTTTCCGCCATTTAAATTACGAAATCTCTTGAGAGAATATATGTTACAGACGATCAATATTCCCTTATTCTACTCACGTTATTGTTCTTCCATAAAAGCTAAGCAAACAGGCAAATGTATATGCAGGTATTCGTGTGTATTTGTTTGAAATGGATGATAATTTTGCAAGAAAAAAAATCAAAAAGTGTCATTCTTTTACCACTTCATTCTCTTCTGAAAAAAAAAAAAAATAAAATAAAATCAAAGCAATGATACTACATCGATATCTGATATTAATTTATACATTTACAAGATTTTGCATGAATAATTCTTGACGCATTCTGATTCTCATTTCCACGATCAAAAAACATCGTTATTATTGCTTGCTGCTAAAGGAAATGCAGCCGCACAAGAGCCTTAATAATGTATAACTGAGTTATCATAATCACAAATCGTCATAATTCTAGAAATGTTGCATAAAATTTAAGTTCCAAAGAAAATATTCAATTTTATGCTCGGACGTATGGACAATAGACCCAATTATCTGATGACAAACCGCAACATGTAATCCATGAAATGTATGTCTCCACAAATTTGTGCAACGCTTTTATCCTTATCATGCAAAAATCTCACTGAGCAACGAAAAGTGCGAAACGCAAAATAGTATGCTGTTTCATGAAATTTATTGAAGTGCCTCACACTATATTTCAGTATGCAATGAGTACATATCAGTAAGTGTGAGTGTAAATGAAGCATTTAGAAAAAGGAAAGGCACAGGGTGATCAAAAATATGGACCAGCAATTGCTGGAATTTTTGGAAGAAAATCAATGTATGATGGCTTCTTGGAAGATTTTTTAATGTAAAACCACTCCTTATCTGGTCATCATTTATTTTTTATCAAAACAACCTATTCTCAACTAACAATCAAATGCTATTTTTTTAACTCTATGACGTAAAAATCTCGTCACAACAACCGAATTATAGCAAAGAAGTGAGCGTGTGAGTTTTTCTTAACAAAAACACCACCAGTATCTTCAACCTCTACAATTTCATAAAAGAGCTAGCATTATTCACTGACAGTACAACTAGTACTGCAATATAAACATGAAGAAAAAACCACACAAATTCTAGAAAATTCTGGCGTCCATCAATCTCTTTCATCAGCTGAAAAAAATGATGTTAAATGATCATACTTACAAGTACTGCATCATCAACATTCCCCTTTAATCAATCTAATCACTGACCCATCGTCCAGTCTCAAAGGCCAGTCGCACTTATCCTACTTAGCCTTTACCAATATTTCCATCCCAATTCTGAACCCTATTACATTAACAGTAAGGAAGGATTTACTGGACATCAAATTTAATGAAATATTTATTAGCATCATTAAAAGATTTCTCTGTTCTAAAAGAGCAGTGAAAATGAATTAATTCTATTTCCATAAATCTATTTTCATGAATTCCATAAAAGTAATAAGCATGAACAAGAAGAACAATAACATACACGAAATGTTTATAGGCGGCATAAAGCTCATGATCAGGGCCTACGCTAACAGCTCCATTATGTTCACGCCAGAATATTCTTGAGCCTCGTTTTAATCCATTAATTGGCATTAGATAATCATAAGCATCCTGCCATAAATCAAACGGCGGACTATAAGGTAACATCGAAACCAAAAGTCTGCAAAAAATTGACGAAAAATGATATGTTCAAGCAATAAAGCTTCAGCAAGCTAAAAAAATATTTCATTACACAGACTAACGAAAATCCATGTTGCGCTCATCATACCAATAGTCCCAAATGATGGCAATCACCAGTATGATGACCACAACATCGACTAAGCGGTGCATATTGATTTACGTTCACTATGGATAAAATCACTGAAAAAAAGGAGTTCAAGCATCTCAACTTATTTTTCTTTGATTGAAATGTGAAAAAATTCGGAAAACTTTTTTACCCGGAACCCGCAACTGCCATTACTGTTGACACCACTTGGAATGGATATGTGAAACTGTTCACAAATACTGGTGCAATCAAATGCAGCGCTTTGCGTGTTGAAACAATAAAATTCTCTTCTTCTTTGTTATTAGAACGCTAAAACGATGGACTTTTCATGGTATAACTATTGATGTAGAAAGCAAATAGAATAAATGTTAAAATGAGCCTTAATGACTGCTGTTAAATAATTCGTCTATTATGACCCAAGAAATTTCCTCTATTTAGTCCTCTATTATGATCCAAGAAATTCAAAAGGAAATTGAAAGTTCATCCTCAATTAAACAGCCATGAATTAGGAGCAATTAAAAGTCAAATATAACATCTTCAGTAATACCAAACTTACAATGGCATCTTGCTGACCACGTAACGTAATACGTTCAATGCCGTAAAGCACAAAGTGTACACCCCATATCGACAAATACTCCGCAATTAGTTGAGGGATTAGACCTCTGAAATGATACAAATATCTTGAACAATTATAGAAAGAAAATTAATGGTGCAAGCACAAGCTTAGTTTAAAAAATTGGCCTTATCTTTATCAAAAAGACACATCCAGCTCAAATATAATCATTAAAATTAAGGAAATACTAAAAACTAACGAAAACAATCCTTTTGGACCTTCTTCAATGCCAACTAATCGCAAAGAGGATAACACGTTATGATATTTCAGCTCACCACCCACAATCTGCGCAATCTGCCTGATCATAATCACTAAAATCTTTGGAATATGTCCTTCATAAACTACATTTTTTAGATATTTAAATACTTTAAATAAACTGATAACTAGGAAAAAAATAATACCGGAAAATGGGCGTGAAAAAATGACAGCAACAGTACGTGAAATACTTTCTCGGATGGCGAAACGTAGGACACGACGCATACTTTCCATATCGCTCATCTCTGATTCTTCTTTGTCTAGGTTAATCGGTTTTCCACCAATTTCGGAGTAATGACGATCCATATACTGAAAAAATAAAAATTACATCTACCAATGTAGTTGCATGAAACTGTCACACCAGCTTAAGTTTTCAATTTAATAAAAGTAATATATGAAAAAATCCTCGAAGTCTTCTTGCTGTTTAAAGTTAACTATTCGATTACGGCGAATGTTCATATCACTTTTCTTATATCATATCAGGAAAATTTTCAACCAATTTAAAAACAACAAGATATGTGTGTAATAATTAAATCAATTCTAGCTATGTTTGGAACTATCTTTTATCATATTCATATTCAACTTTAAATGCATATCACTTTATTTTCTAGCAATACCGAACCTAATAAAAGAGTATTCTCAACCTTTTTTTTATCACTTATCTCTTGTCCACCAGGTTTACTATATCACAATAAAAACTAACGACATTTGTTGCAAGATCAATCAACCCGGAAGTTAATTGAAAAAACACGGAAGAATCGATGCCTGCATAGAGTTTGCGTAGTCCAAAGTGGTCGTATATTTTTCTGGCTAAAATCAATAACATTCATTTATTAAATAATGGTGCCTTAATGGTATGCAACCATATTCACATTGGTGACGACCAAAAGCTAAGTGGAAAAAATAAATCTAAAATAGAACTGCGTGCAAGATTATTAATTTCCTATGAACATCAAGTCACATAAATTAACACTATCATAACTTTACCCAAATTTCCATAAAATTTTTTTGAAACACAGCAAAACAAATAGCAACAGAACAAAATGAAAACACAAACCATATTTGAAACCATTAGGAAGAAAATATGCTTCTCGAAAAAGCCACAAAAATTTTCCCGATGTTAAAGGAAATGGTTCATAACCAAGTTGAAAGAGAATTTTTACATGTGTTAATGGATAAATGACGATACCAACCAGTGTTCTTACAGCAACATATCGTCCACGTTTCTCAACTTTCTCCGCCTATAAAAAAAACTGAATTAGTCCAAAGAAAAAAAAAACTTAAATATATCTCAATTTTCCCTATAAATTAAATAAAACGCAACCATAAAAATCATGATAAGTGAACTGGAATCAAGAAACTAAAATATGACAAAATTTGAAAAATGATCTTCATAACCAAATCATTCGTATCATCTTATGATATTCAATTATACATTCTTTCATGAGGTTTCTTTTTTTTTATTCTGCACGCAATTCCCAATAGGTACTATTGTGGGTTCGATTTCCACTACGAACAATGTCCGCATACGAACATTTTATATGAACTTCTTAATCCTGTTTTGTACAGTAAAAAAGAGAGAGTCAACTAAACTTCTGCATTTTTAATCAGGTGACCATTATGCCTTTTGATCACTACAATCCTCAAGGGTTTGCTAATAAATCAAATACGAACATTTTATATGAATTTCTGAATCTTGTTTTGGTTTTACTTAACTTCCCACCATATGACGATTTATAATGAACCATCCAAGCAAATTAATGGTACATCACTCCCTACCTCAGCGTCATCAAGCCCGAGATGTTGGCTCCAAGAAGGCATTTGTTTTCTTTTCACCACTGCCCTAAAATCAATCTTTCTCTTTTATCCTTGTAAACATTAACAGTGATTTACAGCGTATGATCACATGATTGATTACTAACAGTAATTCAACTTTCTTCCTCTTAAGCCTGTTTTCACTAAAACCAAAGCAAGCGAAGATCTCAATAAATTATCTTCTCTTCTTTATCCTCTTTCACACAATGTTTACAGAGAAAAACACCCGAAAAAAATAAATTCATAAATTATAAACACAACAAATATTCTTAAATTTGCACAGGTTTCGGAATATTAACATGGCATAACTGATCCTGAAATGGATTTTTAAATTCACAAGTAATTCTTTAACGATATACTCTGGAAAGTGTTGTCATTATAATCAAAATATCGCACTTCATCAAAAATATTTCGATGACAGATAACTCTAACACATTAATTTCTAAATAAATAACTGGAACGATGATGAGTGGTAATTAAAGATATAAGCTTAAGCTAAATGAGGAAGCATATAGCCGACAAGACCTTCTTAAGCCATGTCAGCCTTACTTCGAAAACATTTGAAGGGAATCATGCGGTGAAAATCATTGGAAGATCCTCCTCACAATTTGCAACCTTATTGCAGATTTAAATATTCAAATTCGTGGGAGGGGGAAAAATTTTGCAGTCCCGTTAAATCACGGAACCACATTTACAATCTCAGAGCTCCGTGATTTAACACACTTCAAGAAATCGTCAATTATAGCAATAAAAGTGAGGGTAGATTTGAGCATTTAGTGAAAAGTATCGTCTTTATAGGTGAAAATGATAGATTGAATGGTCAATCACAATTGGTCACTTTTCATTTTCATTTCACTTTGGACTAAAATAGAAAAGTTGATGAATGCAGTTGATAAATACCGCATATTTCTGTAGACACAGTTTAAGCACGAGTTTCAAAATTGTATTGTTACAAAGCATCTTGGATACCAATTCATAAAACTTGAAGACCACATAGCAATTGGGGTGCATTCGAATACTTATATTTTTTTATTTCTGATGCTGATCATTCATCATGGCATCTTTTTGCTCATCAAATCAAAATAATCAACTTAAACTGTAACTGGAAAACTATTGTATTTCGAAATAAAAGTATATTCACTGCATTTACACAGAATTTAAAATAAGCAAATACGACAAGATTTAGAATGTGGGGATGTTACGCAGCTAGAATTCACTGTACAAAATAACAAACATAAATAATATTTCTAAGTCTTCATATAATGCCATAGTTTGAACCCGAAAAAATCACTCAAGAGAATGATGTCGGTTCGAGAATTTGTTTTATAACAGTCAGTAATTGCTTGTCAACTTGATAAATACTATCTGAAGGAGGAATATGAGGAATGGGGATAAGCAACGGTTCAAAGACATCGAATATTAGCACATGAGATCCTTCAGCAGCAGAGCATTCCCTGTTCGAATACTGCAATATAGTATAACCGTATATTAATTGAAAAAAATAACATCGAAAATAAAACTAAATATATTTACTCAACTTATACCGACTTGCATGAATTTAATTTTTTTCAGTAGACTAAACAAAAACTACTCTAGAACTTCTGCTACACTGAAAAATAATTAACATTAATGAAGAAATTGGAATGTCTCAACCTTTCACTTAAAAATAAAAAACCTAAAAACTGCTTGCTAGATGCCGAATTTTTGTTCACTAGAACTTCAAACACCTTATGATTGATATCAGCACAATCTTATGCAAATATTGTGCTAATACTGCTTATATCGCAATTTTTCTCAAGAAATCAAAAAACATCAGACGGTCTTACAATACCGCCTTGACAATTCCTTTTATCAAAACTCTAAATAACAAAAATCCCAATTCTATATAAATATTACTTAATTCGCATAATATAATACCTTTATTTTAAAGTAATAATCAAACAGTATTACCTTCCCTTCATATTCTTTCATCGACAAACAATCAGTAAGCAGTGCGCGACCTACAATCGCACCCGAAGGAAATTCTGATGGAAGTATGTGTTTTTCTATATCATCTAGAAATTTAATATTTTATATTTACACTCAAAAGATAAAACCAAAAAGAGAAATAGAAAAAATGACACAAATATGCAAAAAAATTCGAAAAAATACAAACATTATTCTGAAGGAACTGATAAAATGAAAAGCTTTAACAAAACCATGCAGCAGTTACTTTTTTAATTTTGCATATTGCTCTATTTTGCAATTTATTTGAGCAAATTACTTACTGTTTGGAAAAGAATGACAAAAGTGTGAGATTTCCTTTTCAATTGCATTTTTTGAAACGGCTTTGCTTTTCGCAGCAATAAGCACTGGTCCTCTAACATCAACATCCTCATTCCAAGCAAGATGCCTGTAAAGCGTTCCATTAATCTTATTTATATAATTTATTCATTTACTGTTGGCTTTACTGATAAATATCATACGTACTATTGTTATGGATTCACCGCAGAGTATTTAAATATAAAACGCAGTATAATATACTTCCCTTTACAATGTTGACAGAGTTGTTCTGAAACATTTGTGAAAATAAATCTATTATAATATGAAAAACCTTCGAAATCCATAAGCCAACAATGTTGCAACAGGTTGAACAATCCCCATCGAATAACCTTTTCTTGCTACTTCCATATACATCATTTCATCACTTAGCATCATAAATGCTTCATCTTCCATGTCGCCTTCATCATCGCTATTATGTTGATGATTGTTTTTCCGTTTCATTTGACTATTATACTGAAACATATAACTGGACTGACAGGTCGCATTACAAATAGTTACGTACTTTCTCCTTAGTGTATTATGTGCGTTGATAATTTTGCACCAAATCAAATCAAAAGAGGCAAAAAATCTCTTTATAAGAAAGTGGAAGCAAAATTTCATTATAAAGAAATCATGGAGCTTCTTCAGCCCACAGCTCCCATTTCACAGATACACTGATCCTGTTACATGCACTTTTCTTTTCAAATTTTAATCATAAAAACTTGTCGCTATTTGAAATAATCGATTCAGTTTACTTTGCTTATACAGTCCTAATTAATTTACAAATGATAAAAAACATATTTTATTGTTAAACTTTTTTCTTCTTTGTCAGATGCATGGAAGGGAGAGGCAAAACGAACCTTTGGTACAAACCCATCCGGAGCCCATTTTGCTACAGGCTTTGATACTTCAGTTTGTTGTCGTCTTCTGGAAGATAACAAAATTGACTCGATCACTGGATCATGTGCATCCTCACATCTTTCTTTCGTCTGAAATTGGTATTTGAAGTACAATGTCTAATAATAAATAAGAATTATTGTAACTGAAATAAGACCATAATTCTATTACATCCGATTCGACCTTCATAATATATGGAATATTTGCTGTAAATGACAAATTATTTCACTCGTTTATTTCTTTTTAAATCTAATTCGATTATTACAAGAATATTTGCAAATATTAAATCTTCTAAATTTCCTCTGCTAATATAAAATTAAAAAAAGTACTACTTGACAACAAAGAAAGCATATTCCAAGGACTCTGAAACTTATGCAAAAGTCACTGCGCATTTGACATCGTTTAACAGAAAGAGCATAATTTTCTATTTTAAATCCTAGGCAACCAACGCTTCAAAAGTTGAACGAAATGCGTTACGTAGTTTTGCCTTATCATCGTACTCACCTATTTGTCGACCAACCAATGGGAAGAATAAAAATAAACAATCTTATTTCTTACTGACAAAATTTGTTAATTCCTATTCTCTGATTAATCGAGATGCTTCCAGTTTAGTTGTATTAATATAGAATGCACCTATCCAAAAACAACTATTGTGACTTAATATCTTTAGACATCTTACGAAAACTCTTACAATAATCTATTCTAGCGAAGCTTTGCTAAAAAGAATAAAAGAATTTTATGAAACTTTGCTAATGAACTTCAAGTACACTGGGAAACACAATTAATAAATAAAGAATACCTCATTCATAATATAGTAGTTGCAAGAGGTAGAATTAAGATTGTTAAAGATCTTCCCAAATATATTTTGGAATGCTTACTTCAGAAACACTAGCTTTCTCCAAATCGAAGTCTACAATAAGAGCTCGTCGCTGTCGCATTCTTAATTCTTTTAATTCTTCTTTGCGAGCCATTATAGCTTCCCGTTCCTGTAAAACTTCTTTCTAAAAAGACTGATAGGTTACTCATGCGACCAAATCAGACTATTCGATTTAATTAGTCTAATAAATTAGATAAGATGTATTTACGACCGGCATTACGTTCTTCGCTTAGGAGATCTATTTGTTACAATAAAGCCAAGAGCAATATGGATATTACTGAAACGAAAGATATCGAAGACCGAGCAGTTTTATTGATCTTATTGAGAACAGCACTAACCGCTTTTGTCAAATATATATTATTTTCCGTGTTATAATAGTCCGATTCCAAGTCATGAATGTGTGTTCTCATTTCTCTAAAATTGATCAATTTCATTTGAAAATTTCCCATTTGAAACAATCTTTTTCACAAATGAAATTTATTTCGTCACAAATATGTATTTCTTTCATCCTCTTAAAAAAAAGAAGAAAGAAAAATGACCATCAGTATCTATGTTATCTACAACATCACAGCTTAACAATCAAAATATACGAATGACTTACGCGTTAGAATCTGCGGTCAATAATTTATTCTTGTATTGCTCAGCTTTTGCTAACGCACTCCCAACTGATGCCAGCGAAAACACTCCTCCATTAACAGTTTCGTCATTATCGCATCCCAATAATCTATTGTATAGTTCAACTGATTTTCTTGACTGCTGATTCAAAAGCTGAAATGAATTCAATGGATAATGCTGATAAAACTTATTCAAGTAAACTCTTAAATTCAAGTGATAATGAGAAAAAAAACTTAAAAGGTATTTGTTCTTCAACTTTACGGAATCAAAATAAGTGATACATCTAATCATCTTAATTTTTTACATGATGACGTACAATAAATACCATCTTCAGTGGCAATTTCTAGACGTAACCTCTGCATTGCAATGTTTTTCAAACTGTTGAAATTGATTTAAGACTACAAAAAAGTTCCTCTATTCATTAATAGTAAAGGCAAAAAATTTTGAAAGTAATCAATAAAGGAAAATAAACTGCTGTTGACAGAGATAACTGCCAAAATAAACCTACTTCTCGTTCTTCTCGAGTGCAGACAAGTTCACCACAGAACATACAAGGTCCGCTGCCCTCCTGCTCACATACTACACGTCCACAACTTATGCAATTCCGAATCAATTTATGCACTCTAGCTTGACAATTACAACGATGTCTTCCTAAAACTTTTACCTTACACTGTGTGGAATCTTCCTGAAATTTTCACATTAAACTCTGTGGAATAAAAATTGCTTCTGCCAAATTCTAAGCTGAACTTACCTGGGCGTAACTTATCAGCAAGACTGTTACTCCTAAAAGTTACTGGAACACTCGGCTTCTGTTGATGAGAATGGACTTTATTTAATGATGCTGCTAGTGATTTCAGCGAATGATTCGAATGACTCATGTTAGAAATATGGCGTGTATATCATCCTGTCAAACCACGAAAGACATTAAACACTGTTTACAGAATTAGTTTTAAAATCATTTGAACTATCGGAACAAAAACTCCATCCCCTGAATTTCACAATTATGCAAATCCAATAACTAATCCACTTTGGCTTCCGTATGCGTCTTTACAACAAATTATTTTTTTCCTCTCCCAAAAAATCTCAGGTATGGGGGCTAGGAGATCGGCGTGCCTCTTCATATGGCTTAAAATTCATCACATAATTTCATCCATTATAAATAACTGAAGATCTCAATTTATATAAGTAATCATTAGCATTCGTAGAAATTTCCGCAGTTTACTGTCAGTTCGAAAACAAAGCCAAATTCAAATTCATTTCAATTGTATATGTAAAGCATTTCATACTTCATAATGAAAAAAGTATGAGTAAACGACGATTACAAATAATGAGAAGCACTTAATCCTTTGAAGAATCCGTTCCTGGAACATTGTCCCTCTTACCAAAAAAGTAGATATCCACTTTTTCGCGGAACAGATACTCTTCCAAAAGAAATGCATTGATATTTCGTGATATTACAATCTTCACTATTATACTTAAAAGTAATTTGCATTACATGTAACAGTATTAACATCACAACACTGGGAAATTTCAATACTGGGTCCAAATATTTTCCGTATATGAAACATTTGTTCTCAATAATAAAGTAGGAAATTGTCAAAAATGAAAAGTGTGAAAGAAATTACTCACTAAAAGAGGCAGTAAATAATGTCACAGAGCGTGGGGGAAAAAAACACTAATTGAACGCATTTTACAAGCCTTCATTACTCATAATCGCAATTATATTTTTCTTGTGAAAAAAACAATGTTTCATCCTTA
Source organism: Acanthocheilonema viteae (assembly GCA_900537255.1). Classification (NCBI taxonomy): domain Eukaryota; kingdom Metazoa; phylum Nematoda; class Chromadorea; order Rhabditida; family Onchocercidae; genus Acanthocheilonema; species Acanthocheilonema viteae. The sequence continues at coordinate 12,783 of UPTC01000240.1, read as the reverse complement.
AATCCCTACACATTAATAGGGTCAATCCAAACATGGAACCCGTTTTCATATACTATAAATCAAGCTTTTTCCTTGATAACACATGATCAAAGTATACATGATAAATTTCTATGAGATAATGCATCAAGGATGTTCTAAATCTATACGATTTTCTAAAGCATGGAATGACTTTCCAGACGCCGAAAAATCTAGGAAAAATTCAAGCTGAAGCCACTCAAAGCATAAAAATAGTATGCAATAAAAGATTACAATACATGAACTTGTGAGCAGAAATTTTACAAAACAGTGCAAAACAAGGAATCACAGTTTAAATTTTACAATAAACATGAAATCTTTACATGAACAAACAAAGCACAGGAAAATTTAATGAGAGATTTCCATTAATTTTTTAAAAGATACAATAACTGCTAAGATGAAGAGGGAAACAAGCGATGAATTATGGTGACTCGAACTATTCCGAGATTACATTCATCCGACTCAATGCCGTTTATGATTTGTTTGTTTTTTACTAATTTCGGATTCTCTGCCGAGTTCTGACACTAGACACTCAGCATTATCTGAAATTAAGACCCGACAATTCATTCCGACATCTTTTATCTTTTGTCAACTTGTAGTCTCACTGACTGATTTCAATAAGTTTCAAATTTCACAATGATGATTATAAATATAGAAATCATCATTGTAAAAGCATAGACATTCCGAAACAAAACATAATCTTTCGGTGTCATAGACTCAGCATCACTTCGATCTATTATACTGTTCAATGTTTAATATCACTACGCTTCATAGATCGACTTCAAAAACTTGACCATTCTGGTTTTTTAAAGTAAAAGCAAAAAAAAAAAAAATGCAAAGAAATATGGCTAACCAAATAAACGTATATATCTATCACGTTGCTCACGAGCAAAATTTTGCAAGTCGATAGCAAAAGCATCAATATCATAATCCACTTTACTAGGTCGTTTCAACAACGACGCCATCTCCGTCTTTGTTCTCTCTATATCCTGAAAAATATGTTGCGTTGGAGTGATATTATATACCAGTGATAAAAGTGAAAAAATTTCCTATTTTTATCATTATCCGAATATAGATTAGCAATTTACAGTTTTGAATGTGAAGAATTTCTCGACTTACTTCGTATAATGTAGTTAATTCGTTACAAGACTTCTCTTCTGCCAGGGATATATTTTGCAATGTTCGCTGCAATCGATATCTTTCATCGTTCAATTCCTAAAACTTTGATAATGAGAATCTCGAGTTTATTTTTATTTCTACAAACCATGAGCAAAATAAAATATTAATGAAGTGCTATCCAGAAAATCCAGTCAACGAATTCACCTCTACTTTTTCAAGATGTTGTTTCCAACTCTCAGCAGAAAAACATAAGAGCAAATTTTCAACGTCTCGAAACCTGAACCATAAGGATAATGGGAAATGAAGCACGCTTTAGCATCTTAAACTTCCTTACTTCCCATTTAAAATGAACAGTTAAAACACAATGATTAAGATGCCGAAAAGTTTTAAAAAAAAGTAGGCTTTTCTTTCCCCATTTCTGTATTTTATTTCATTTCCCTTTAATTTCGCTGGAATATTCTATTCTGCTAATATTACATTGAAAATCGTTTGGTAGGATCTAAAGTTTTGAAAAATTAACTTTTCTCCATCCCACATATTATATATATTTTTTTTTCACTGTAATAGCAAAAGGTTTTTAACACAGCTGGAAGAAAAAAGAAGGTTCAGAGATAAACGAGACTTAGGAAGGTAAAAAAATCTTGTATAACAGACATTCCATCTCAACTTGTATTTCTTTACAACACACAGCTCTAATCACATTTTCCTTTTGATTTAGCAGGAAATGAGCGATATATCAATATAATAAATACAGAGGGAAACTCGTACAGAAAGTTCTATAATGTCAGTCAAAAAGTGTTGGAGTCACAATTTCTAATTAAACTCAAACAGCATACATTTTTTGACTGCAGGATATCATAATCTTCATCAATATTGTTTAACATGAACTCTTCATCTTCCATTGGTGCATTTGATCCATCTTCAGCACCTAATTCTTTCACTCTGAAAATGAAAAAATAAATGAATGTGATGATAAAGAAATTGAAAAAAGCATGATACCTGTCAGCATATCGTAAGGTGTTCAGAGTATGCTCGCAGCAAGACATACCAGGACTAATCATTGCTATCTGTAATTATAATAAGGTGGTCAGAAATATATAAGGAAAAAAAACAGAAAATTTGACAACTTTATAAATGTATAAATAATTTTAAACCCTTACCATACACGTCCTTGCATTTGAACCAATGAAACTGTCACGAAGAACAAGTGTTAATTTAGAAGCTCGGAATGGGACATGCGCTGAATTTCGACCCATTGCTCTATAGCAGAAAAGTGCAAAAAAGCACAAATTAAAAGCATGTAGCAAAGTAAGAAAAATAAAAAACTAGTAGTAATCGGGCTCTATATATTTCGCTCAGTATTGATAAGATATTAGCGCACAGCTATTTCAATCTTCAGCTTCCTCTATTCGGGATTTGCCTTATATACTGCATAGACCACATCGTCTTTGTAAGTGATTAGTTAAATTCAGTTCTTTCTTAAACACCAACAACATATACAAGCAATAAAACTCTATATAAGGTTTTAAACTTGAAAAAAATTTCATAGATTTTTACTTACCTTATACATTCTTTAAGAGCTAGAAGAGATTTATTAATTTCCGAACCTTCCATGCGAGTTTGCCTATCCGTATTTATCGTATCAACACCTCGCTCATTGCCTGCTAAATCAATCAAAGAAAATTTTCCCCACACACGACCTAATCCTTTCTCCGTTCTGAAATAAAGATATGATCAAAATTATGTACTATAAAGAAACGATGGAATATCGTTAACTGGTCATAGGATTTCTTTTACCTTCTCAGATCTGCTCTATTCTCCTTATTTTTTCTATTTCCTCGACCATAGTAAAAAATTTTCTTGTTCCAATGTTTTAGATGTTTTCTTATTATAATGTTAAGGATGCGAAGAAATGTTAATTAAAACCTCAGTTTTTATCGAACGATTGTCGATGCAATGCTACTAAAAATATGAATATTCCAAAGAAATTAAAACTAAATTAGCAGGAGGAAAAGTTTTTACTTCTAAAGGACAAATCAAAAACGAGAAACTTACTTTTTACGGAGAATAATTTGAAACACAGCATGCGATCGAGATGAGTTGGCGTTAGCAGAAGTTGTGCCGGCTGTCCGTATCACTGTTCCCTTTTTTATCAATTCCAGTACCTAAAGTAAGTTTCATTATGCCTGATACATAACTTTATAAAAAATGTAATCTAGAAAGTATAAGTACCTAGCAAAATAGATATAGCGTATAATATCATATAATTATGCGCAACTATATCGTATAATACATCCTACTGAAATTGGATGTATTATAAGATACAGTTGCGCATAATATCAATATCAGAAATGCAGCGAACGATCTGTGCGTGACTGCTGTATCCAATATGTTGCGGACGAAATGCTAATCAGTTCCACTCAAAATACTAAATTCAAAATTGAAAATACCAACATCATCCTCATCATGAACCGGCACTTCTTGCAATCCAACCACCTGAACCTCTTTTTTACCGTCTTCTAACACCCGTAACATGGCCTTATTCCCGATAAGATCAAAAACCTGCAATGACACTTATATTCGAAAACAGTGAATGAATCGAGAAAACAGGGTTTTTAACTCTTTAAAAAAGTTGATTTGGCAATAAATCATAAATAAAAGAAAATAAAAACAAAATCCTGAATTCCGAGGCACTAACCTTGCCACCGTATATCTCGAAAAAGCTACAACAAACTTGAAGGCTATGCCTTTTGTAATCTTTGTGTAACAGTTTGAACACATCACTTGTTGTAAGGGCGTATATACCTTTTGTACAATCCTGCAAATTAAGAAAGTTGAGATGAAGCTATTTCTGTTTTACTTCCCATTTTACATTTTTTATGCATGAACTTACGACACACGCGAAAGAAGTAATTCTGCTTACAACAAGTTTCACTTTTAAATAATGCTTTCTCAGCTGCATAATTTACCAATTAATGTGTTATATCGGAAAGAGAGAGAAAAAAAGCCTGAAAAAACCAATCCTTTAAGCTTTAAAGAGAGCAAGAATTAACAGGACTTTTAAGTGCAGCAGTTGAAATTCAACATATACATAAAGACTTGAAAAATAGTCTATTTTTTATAGACGTTGCCAAAAAAAGCAAAATCTTTTTTCATTGCTTTTAGGTACGCCACTATGTAATCAAATGCCAAATAGATGACAGCATTCCTCATCACATACATGTTTACTATGAAGTAGGCTTAGAATTTTAAAAGTTGTAAGCATAATTACTTCAATTTTACCATATGCAATCATACACCTCAAAAAACTTGGAAGATAAAGTAATGAAATTTGAACATGAAAAAAATTAACTGAAAGTTTGAACAACATCTGAATAAAACTAAGTGTGGAAATTTCATGTTTACCTGTATTTTACCTGTGAAATCACCACCCATAGTATGAGTTTTACCAGATCCCGTTTGACCATATGCAAAGCATGTAGCAAAACCCTGTTCGAAGATTGTTTTCACAAGTGGCTGTGCGGTGAACCTAAAAGTGACAGCATTCTGGTCTATATGAAAATCTATCACTAAATCTCTTACATTTCTCCTTCTCCTACGGAATAAAACTTTTGATTATATATTAAAATTGAAAACTGACTTGTAAACCATCTCATTACTCGTATTCTCGTCAAAAGTGTAATCAAATCGAAATTTCTGATTTTCCAAATATTTCGTCAAATCCACTTTTACTTGGGGTTGATGAACAATCAAATGGTCCCTATTTGGAATCGTTATTACCTGCAAACAAATAAAGTTGTCTAAAGAATATAAAATCAACTACGTGATTAAGAATAGTATTATAAAAACTTATTTGAATGCAAACCTCAATCTCTTTTTTCATGATTTCTTTCCTGTTAAGAGGCCTCTTTCGAACACAAACGCAGATTCGGTGATCAATCACCTGGAACTTAGCAATTTTCATATATTTCTGCTAATTTCATGAAAATTTGACTCTGGTTTCGTCAAATCTGCTAATACACAATTAATTTTACCTGATCAGACATCTTCAATGGACGGAAATCAATCTGTGACTGGTAATCACGTATCATTGTCAAAAATTGCCAATTAGGATTACCAGGATCAATGCTCTTTAGTTGCTCTTTTTGCCTTCGTGCCTCTTGCTATAATTATTCAGATGGTACAAATGAAAAGTGTTTTCAAAAATTCACTGACAGCACTAAAAAATTCATCAGAAGTGTTATTTTTTGAAAATTTATCTTATAGTTTCTTAGATCAAGTTGTTCTTTAGCCCCTTTCTCCAGGAAAGAAACATTTTCTCTTGGAAATCGCTCATGTTGATGATTTAAAAGACAAAATTAAACCTGCTGCGCACGTCGTTCTTCTCTATTTCTCTGTAGTCGTTCAATTTCCTGCACCGTAGAAGACTTCTGCTGATGTTGTTGGCTAGCCTTTAGTGCATTAATATCCACCGTTTCGTTCGCTGCTGCTAAAAGTGGACATAAAAAATACTAGAATCTGTCAGTTTTCGGAAAAATTTTTTTTATAGAAAATTTCGCCAAATGCTCATTCAAATTATTCAACTATGCTTGCACTATCTTTACAGTGTACATAAGCGAGTATATTTGATACGATGCCTGCTACAGTTTGCTGCAACAATATATCAAATTTCAAGCTTGTTCTAATGTAATCAAAGTCTTCCAACAAACCAATGCCGACCCCGTTTATGTGGTGCTCATTTGGCATAGATTGAAGGTTTAAATAAAATTTAATTTCTTTCGCAAGATAATATCCCAAAATCATTTATCCATTTCATTACTTCTAAAGAACATTATTTCTAAAGTGTTGGCAGACTGATGATACACTCTTTCTAGAAATCGCTACTGTCATCTAACCTGTCAAAGAATCAACTTCGAAACATGACGGGTCAAGTGTGTAACGCTGTTGCTTTGGTGGAGGAAGTTTACTGGGTGCTTGTAGCAGACTTGCACGATTATGTCCATTCAACTGTGTGTTCAATGCAGCATTGTTTCCATTTGCAGCTGTATACAGTGAAGCAACATTATTGGCTCGTGAAGTAGCCAATTTTTGGCTTTGGCGTCTAATTTCCACTAAATAGAAGTAATTTATACAACTTGCGTTATTCAACATATAGAGAGATTCTTAAACCTTAGACAACCTTGTTTGGAATCGTAAGAATTTAAAATGGAATAAGTGAAAAGGGTAGTTGTATAACACTCATGTAAATGGCTACTAAAAATGGATAATAATGTAATGCTCTTGATTGATATATCTATATAAAGATATATCTGCCATACTTTCGTTATTATTCTGGGTTCTTTGTTGAAGTTCTGTTGGTGCTGCTACTACTGTTGAATGATTCTCATCGTTGATGGTTGGAGGCGCAAAATTCATAGATGAAGACGTGGAAGGAGGTGCTGCAGCCAATGTTGGATTGATTGCTAACAGCGTTTTCAAATCGATCTCTTTACCTTTGGTTTCCCCCTGAAACTTTGTTTGATTCAAGCATAACTGCAAATTCTTGAATTCATGGTAAATCACCATGCAATTTCACAGTTGTTTTTCAGTTGTTCCGAAAAATCAGGAAATTTGTACATGAAATTATGCCTCTTGGGTGACTTAATTCATCTCAATCAATTTCACTAATTTGATTTGTGAAAGATTAAGACAAAGAGATATCGAATTTGTCAGAGCCATCTAATTTACCAAATTATGCCTCTTGAATGGCTTAATTCTAATAACAATACTAGTCTGAAATAAAAAGGTGAAATAAACTGATATAAATGGATACAAGTAGAAAAATACAGTGTCAAGCAAATGAATAATTATCGAGTTGGCAATACATGAAACTATATTCCTAAGAAAGTTATTGAATTAAATTTTTTAGAAAGCTGAACAACTAAACAGCATACTTAAATACATTTTCAATCAGAAATACTTGCATTTTCAAACCATTCAACAGTCACTGACTGCGTCCCCTTGCGAACTTCACTAATAACAGCATTGTGAACTCGACCATCTGAACGTCGTATATCTACATGCATTCCCACATTGATCCTCTCCATTAGTGTTTTCCTCGAGTTTTTCTGAAAATTTAAGCTGAAGGATTGAATTTTACAAATTCGGAAATAACTGAAACGTCAAATGAAACACAATTCCAACAAATGAAAACGAAGAAGCAATGTGTTATTTGAACAGGAAATTTTAACTTAAATTACACATTTGAAAAAATTTAACCGTATGAACTCCAAATCTTTCTTTTGCTGAAACTCCTATTCAATGATGCTATGAGTTCACTACACTAAGTATTATAGATTTATTAATATCCTTATAATGTTTCAGTTACGATAAGATTTCCAATGATATCTACATTGGAAAGTTTGTTGTTCTATTCCAGGTTCATTCTGTAACATCAATTTTCTGCGAAAGGCTCAAAATCGATTAAAAACGAAAATAGATAAACCTTTTTTGGCAACGTCAAGCGACGACCCATTATCTCGAAAATCCGATATATCTGAAGTTCTCACGTACTACTGTCGATTCTTAGCTCTGTGAACTGATGATGAGATAACAATAACACTAATAACGACTCAACTTTCTAACTTTCTTCACTAGTTGTTATAAATTTCATCTAAAATTTGGATCAAACAGCAATCATAAACATAATCAAGACTGAAGCTACAGAAATTAACTCAAGATAAGGATGTCGTGGAACAATATCTTGCCAACGACCTTTCGAACCACTATGAAATAATAAATCTACTCTTCACCCATTTAATAGTGCCTTCTCGCATCAAAATACATCCTCTTTCACTGATGTAAATACATCGTTTGCTTGAATACATCACTTCGGCCAAGGACATATCCCGCGCAGTTACAATGTATCATTTTGATAGGGCTATTTCAATGAGATATATTAACGCATGCGATCAAAAAGAAACAGAATGAAGATGCACGCCACCACGACCACATGCAAATATATTTAGTGACCTTGAAGGAGAATGATAAACAGCGAGTACCGACCAGCCTTAATTATTTCCTAATATCCACATCTCAATCAAAAATGTTGAATAAATAAACCGTCCTAATTAAGGATCAATAATATTTATTCTCTGAATAGTCGGAGAGTATTCAACTAAAATTCAATTAAAAGAATTCGTATTGTTAAAACTTTACCAATCTTCATATAATACTAGTTCGAATCTTAAAATAATATCAGTAAACCAGCTCACTCATCACATATAGACTGAAGATTGGATTTTTCGTTAATGAAAAGTAAATCTCTTTCAAAGTTTAATTTACCATTAAAAAATTGACGATATTTTTTTGTCAGAATGACATTTTGATCAAAACGCTAAGAAATCATTTTTGCACAATTTTCAAGACCTAATTTTTTCGTTGACATCAAAAATCTTATGCTTATTCTAAATCTAAACACCCAATTTTAAATTTATAAAAATATGTTAATTCACCGGAAAGTATCAAAAATGATTAAGACAGTAAGGGATAATATTAGTCATATTTGATTTGTCTAAAAATACTTTCTTGAGATGTGCTTATTGAAACTGAAGCAATAACAACTTGATGGGACATTATTTCTTGCCAAAGTTTATAAAACTATAAAAGTGTTATAAAAATATATTTATGAAATACACAATATTATCTAATCTCTATTCCTGGAAGGAGCTGAATTTTCCTCTTCTCTTCCTTTACATAAATAAAAATCGCATCAAGTTCAACAATGATAGTCTAGTTAAATAATGGATATTGTTTTTCCGATTTTTTTGAACACCTGCTAAACAGCTAATAGTCAATCGCTCAACAATAAATTTCTGCATAAACCTTCTTGCCTAAAATCTGATAATATTATCATCGATTTATATAGAAATGACTATAAAATTAATGGTACTATACCAATCATGCAATTATTGGTCATTCTATATTATTGCTAATTGTTAAGTACAATAGTTAACCAGTTAGCTATCATCTTCATCAAAATGTATGTTTGCAAACAGATTAGTCTAACTGTATTACTTCGAATGTTCATTTTCTTCACCAATTTATCCATGAACATCGACACGGTGTCGGATACCCGGGCAGAACTGCACTAACTCCTCGCAACTAAAATGCAAATTAATAAAAAAAAAACCCCCCATCTCGTTCGATTTTCACACAGCCCGTATGAAACAGTGAACGGATCTGCTTGAATGTTGTTAAAGTATGTTTTGGTATTAAAAACGAAAGCGAAAAGCAATGATGATAGGTTTGATAGAATATTCCAATGTATGGGAACATATCTTAGAGAACTTCAATTTACTGATAATATTGATAGAATGCGGAATAGGAAGAGGAAGTTTGATGTTTATGCTTGACACATAAACAGTAAGTTAAACATTAGACTGTTATGAAGAATAGTTAAACAGACATCATTATCATATCACTATTAATCTATTGCAGTGTCATCCTTATGATTAAAATTATGATGTTTACATTGCAATTTAAAAGATGTAATCGTTATGATACAATGAATATCCAACAATTAAACGTTGTATTTGTGGGTCAGATTGAAATGATCTTTCTCATAAAATCCCTCTTCTTTTGGCATACACAAAACATCTTTTTATTTGAAAAATATAAGCAAAAAAAAAAAAAAATGGTGCATTTTATTAATGTATAATGACAACTGTTATTGATATGATAGGAACATGTGAAAGTGATGAATGGTAACACTTAAATGAACGCATCAACAATAATTTGCAAAGAAAAGGAAAATTTATTAGCCAATTAAATTAATGAGAAATATTTATAAAGAAAGAATATGACCATTTCTTTTATATTAGTTCAATCCAAAATTCCTCTTCATCTGATGGATTCATTACAATTGAAGTGTATCGTTGGAATAAATATTACCACTGCTCTTCTTAGAATATATTACAGAAACTATAACGTCCATTTTTTTTTCTAGCTTTTATTGTTAACAGCTGCTTTTAAAAAGTCAAGAAAATTAGTTTCTCGACATTCAAAAAGATTACGAGGACCATTCATTTCATCTCAAATCACCTCTGCTTAAATTGATAATTGATTTCAATATTAGTTGTAACTTATCTACTCTTTTCTTTTTCTTTTGTGATATTGCCAGGAAAATCTTATCTCGGCAATTTTTCTCTGTGCAAAAATAAGCTACCATAGTAACTCTTCATAGCAATGAAGAAAAAGAAAATATGCTTCGAATTTTGTGAATTGTCATTTTACAACACGTAACATTTGTTACAGGGATAAGTGGCTTCTTATAATAGTCAGAAGTAATTATTTTAGCAACTTCAAAATTTTTTTCATTTAAAATTTATGGAAATATTTATGGATGCTAATTAAAATGAAATCAGAGAATGGAAGTAAATTTTTGATTTCTCTCACTGCATATTTGCATTGTTCTAGAAAATATTGTAAATTGTCAACGGATGAAATTTAGTGACAGTATTAAAAGTGTAAAAAAAGAATCATATACCTACCAAGAATATCAACCTTTCGGATACCAATTCCACTCCACTGGGCCTTAGTCATCTATTGACACACGCATAGGCAATTTTTTCGAGAAATATGTTCACAAGACATTCATTCTCGTTTTTTGTCCAAAATGCCATTATTCTCTCAATTTTTAAAAGAAGAAAAACTCTAATTCTTTTTTGAGGTATCGGAATTGATTCATTAATTCAATTTTTTGCCCTTTTTTTGATAAATTAATACAAACTGTGCAAAATGTGCCAGGTAGTCTTTATATTCAAAAGCAAAGATTAACTTGCACATATACACCTGTTACGAGGGTAGAGGTATAGAGAGATTCTATCGATCAAAAATTGGCTTTGCAAATTGGATAGTTGAAGTGTAAGGTTTAAAGAGGCATTACAAGTAGACTGATCAAATTTCATGTGAAAATAACACACATGAGAGAAGCCTATTGAAGGCAGTATGAAAACGATTGAAAGTTCTGAGCTTTCTAAAGAAAGAAAACGAATCATATATAAATGTGGAAATTTTTAGATATCATTGAAGAGTAATAATTCAGAAAAAAACATTTTGAGGGATAGCAAAATATTACCATCGCTAATTTGCTAATTCAATTATTGCTGCAACAATATTAACCATCAAAAGTTTTAACGTTCTAAGTAGGCATAGAAGATGTTAATTCTATTGCAAATATGAATTGTAAAAAGATGTAAATTACTGTAAATATGATGATAGTATAGATAGCACTGGTATGAGGTGAACTAGATTGCACCGATGATCCATTGAAAAAAAAAAAAAAATTGCTAAATTAAGCAATGAGCAATCTTCATTTATATGTTTATTTAAAAGATTTTTTTTTTAATATAACAAAAATTTGTAGCTAATAGAGCGCGGAGGAAAATGTAGGAAGAAAAGATAAGATAAGTGATAATAATTCAGGATTAATTGAATTTCCGGAAAGAAGCATAAGCTATATTCATATGAATATATTGCAGAAACATAATATTATTTAAATAAATGCGATAGAAAATGATATTCTTTCGAATACGGAATGTATGGAAGTGGAGGAGGAGTTTGATGAAGAAAGCCTTTGAAGGATCGATTCGAGAAATGGAAATGGAATTTTAGGCAGCCTAAATGTTGAGGTGTGTGCTTCGATCCATTCATTTTGATAGACACTGAAAGATGGGAGATTAATTTTATACGTGTGTGTGTGTGTGTGTGTGTGTGTGTGTGTGTG
>UPTC01000239.1:0-50577 GCA_900537255.1 Acanthocheilonema viteae | reverse complement strand
ATTGGATCTTCTATCCTGTAATTTATTCCATCACATCGATGATAACAGTCAAAAGCACGCTTGCTATCTTACTGTATTTCCCCTTTTGTGTGACTGTCACTCATGCTATTGGACTGTAGAATTACTGTAGAAATACTATTCGTGCTGTCTTGGAAATGAAATAGAAATTAAATTATTCTGATGCCGCTGATTCTGAATCGATTGTTTCTGACTCGTTGATGATTGACTGTTGACGAATTATATCGTTTTCTCTCAAATCTTCTTCTCCTGTATCCCTATTGATCACCTTCCTTCGTCTCTATTTGGTCCTCTCGGATCGTTATCTTGAGAACTTTATTAAACAATGTTACAACTTAAAAAATATTAAAATATTATAACTTTTTTTTAAAAAAAAAAAGAAGATAATGATCAGTTACGCTCAATTTATTTTGGTACATGTTTATTACGACTGTAAAAAAAGTATAAAATAAACTTTTATAATTGCTTTTTTTTTCATTTTTTCTTTCTGTAAAAATTTTTAGTTTAGTTTAATTGTTGAAGAAAAGGGGAAATGATATGGGACGATTTTTCTTTTGAAAATAACATTCAAACAGATTATGCTTTAGAAGATTAAATAAGCTATCTTTCCTAAACGATCAAATTAGATTGTTTTGATTATTTTTTTCTCTCCTCGAAAACAATCATTAACTGTAAACCAAGTTGTTTTGGTTATTTTTTTTCTCTTTTCAGAAACAATCATTAACATTGATAAACTGTATGATAAGAATGGATGCTGAAGATATGAAATATGCTTGTGGAAATTAGTCAGTAGATCGAATCTCATTAAAAATTTGATGTCATTCAAATCAGTGGCAATATAAATGAACCAAGTAATAAATTTAATAGGAAAATATTTTTTACTGTTATTGAAAAGCTATAAAGATGATAAAAAAGATAACGGTAAAAACTTTTTGGATTATTTAAAATTACATTTCCATTTTCATTCAAATTAGAATTATCATACATTCATCCTATAAAATAGAATAACTTAATTTCGAAAGCTAGAAATTAATGACTTTTTTGCTACCACATTATATTGCATATTACTTCAACGTAGGTATGATTTCAAATGAATTTAGATTTATCCTCAAGAAATCATTCTCATTGCTAATTTTAATGTTTCATTCAGCAAATCCTTTTTTTTTTGTAAAAATTCATTTTTGTTAATTAATTTCTCATTTTATTATACATATTTTTTTTAATACGTGCAATTAGCGTTCACAAATAAAATTTTATTTTATGATACAACGCTTCAATTACGTTAAAGAATATATATTGATTTTTTTATTTTGAACATTCCACATGCATTTTAATGATTTTTTTTCACTTCACACAACATTTATTAATTTTGTCAAAAAAACTAATCACAATTGCATTAGAAAAGAATAAAAACGACAAATTTATCATTCATTCGTTCTATTCTGTTAGTAATTTTTCAATTAAAAAATTCCTTTTTTAGGCATTCTTTTTCTTTTCTTTCTTGTTGTTATTTACATCAAAATTTGTAGAGAAGAAAAAAGAAAACGTGCAGCAGTGAAAAAATTGAATCAAAACCGAACAAAAATAAACGAATAAATAAATAAAATTAAAGCAAAGCAAATTTGCAATTGGAAGAAGCATTCGTGGCAAGAAATTAGTAGTACCGTAAAAAATAATCTTGTTTTTTTTTTTTATAAAGATATGTTCTTGAATTATTTTAAATTTTCGAACTATTGGAACTATTTTTTTTTCAGTTGTTTTAAACTTTATGTTGATATTTTACCAGATAGCGGTGGAAAAATGCCATTTTTGCTAGCTATGATATTTAGATCTTTGAAATAGATAACATTACATTCCTCTTGACACCTATAAATCTATAAATAAAATATGATCATAAATCCAAATGACATATCTAAACAAACAAACAAACAAAAAATCTGATAACTAAATTTTTTTTGATGTAGCAAAAGAATTTGCTTACATACATCTTTATATGTTTATGTATCCACTTTGATCGAATCATAACTAAATAACGAAATTGACCGTTAAAAAAATTTAATTTCTTCAATATTTTTTTACAAATTTCATTATTTACATTGTAAACAAATTATTTGCTCAGATATGTGTGAAAGGAAGTTGAAATATGTAACGGATTTTAAATATAAACAGGGAATAAAGAAATACTAAAAAATATTCATTTCATAAGCTAACTGTTGCAAAGAAAAATTTTTTAACTTTTTCTCCTCGTTTAAATTAAAATTTTCCTTTCAAATTTAAATTTCTCCCTAATCAATTAGCAAAACACTTCATCATCATCATTTTTGTTCCATATCATCGTCTTCAACAATGGTACATTTTCTTTTCAAATCAAACAAATGTAATTAATTTATGTAAAAAATTTATGATTATTTCTTTTCTTTTTATAACTTTGGGACTTTTGAAATTTCATCAAGCATAATAACTATATTAATAAAAATTTTACTTTTTTCCAACAAATTTGGTAAAAAAATCCCACCAAACATAAGAATTATATCTTATCCTTCTTTATCAATGATACAATTTTTAAATTTATATTCATAAATAATTTGATTTAAAAATAGTATTTTACAGGAATATTAGCATAAAAATAAAATTTTCAAAATAAAGATTTTCAAAATAAAGATTTTCTTTTTTCCTACTTTTATTTTTCTTTTCATTTTTCTACATTTTTTTTTGCAGCAATAAGAAGTGCGACATTAATCTCGATAATTCCTCTGTCTGCCACATTATCATTAAAATGATCCTTGTTTTTTTTTTTCAAGTTAAATTTTTTTCAAGTTAAATAATTCTTGTTCTTTTTCAAGTTATATTTTTAAAATTAGATGGCTTAGAAACATATATTAATATGACTGAACATATTGTTTTTCAAATTAACTGTGGTATTTTTATGTCTTCTCTTTTTTTTTTTCATTACATTTTGTTCATCAGCATTACCGTTTTCTTGAACAATTTTTTTTTTTATAGCAATATTATTTTAATTAAAATATGAAATTTTTCATATTGATATTTGGATGATTTTGTTCTGCACGCTATGATATGTTACAATTTTTCAACAATTCTAGCTTTTTTTTCTTTTTTTTTTTAAATTGTTAAATGAGATGTAAATGATCGAATTTGATTTATATCTCATCTAATAGTATAAAAATGTAAAATCGATTTATCCATTTTTTCACTATTTTTGGTGCATTCTATTTGCATGACTTTATGATTTAACAGAAGGATTACCAGATTTTCCACTTAATGTATGAAAATTTGAAGATTTCAAGCAAAAACCGCACTAAGCGTTTTTATTTCATTAAACCATTTGTAATGCTAAAAAAAAAAAACTTTCGATTTTCTTACTCAATAAATTTCTTTTCAAATTTTCAATATATTAATTCTCAATATATAGTAAGATAAAATACAGCAACAATACATACGTACGTAACAAGAGATTAAAATTTCTTGTCATAAATCTCACTTATTTCTTTTCCTTATTTTAAAATAAAAGATGAGAAAAGGGAAAGAGATTTATGAAATTTCGAACGGTAACACAAGAATTTCTTGACCTTGCTGAAAATGCTTTCTTTTCTTTCTAATTTTAATTTTAATTTTCATTTTTAATTTTTTTTAATTCTAATTTTCTTTTTTCGTTTTCAGTGAATATTGCACGATATTACAAGAAACAATGCTAATTCATTTTTTTAATAAATTATTTCTTGAGTAAGTAACATTGTTTCTTGTAATATCGTGCAACATTCATTGAAAACGAAAAAAGAAATTGAAATTAGTAGTATTCTAAAATTAGAATAAATTCATTTTTTTAAATTTGTACTTTATATTTTTCTTTCTTGCACAAAATTTGAAAAATAATTCATACCTCACTCATAACTAAGCGGAAACAGTTGAGTGAAATACCTTCATTTTTTTTTCCATACTATTTTTTATGAAAACATAAAAATGGAATATTTGCCGCTTGCTTGGCATCTGAAACAAAATTTAATTTTTATTTTCCTTTCTGTATTCCTTTTTTTTGCGTATAAAAGTGATAAAAAACATTTTAAAACAATTTTTTTAACTAAACTTTTGTTTTTGCTTTTTTATTTAGAAATTACTATTTTTATATTAAAAAAATGATAACCTGATAAAGATGAGGTAAACAAGAATGAATGATTTCATGAGTAAAAATAGCAATAACAATAAAAATTAAGGTATGATGTAATTTATATTATTAATGAATGATTTAATTCATTGAATGATAATAAAAAAGAGAAAGAGAGAATAAAAACAAAAAAAAGTAATTTCAAGAAAAAAGTTTTTAAAAAAAGTGATAATCGACATATTTTCTGACATAATTCGTAGTTCTATTAATGTTGAAAATGTTCATTATCAATTAACGCCATTTGCAATAGTTTGTGCTTTTTTTTAATTTTGAATTTTTTTTTTTTTTCAATTTTAAAAAGACAAAATTTTATACGGTCATTTAGTTTCACTACTTCATCTGCATTTATAATGATATAAAAAATAATTTTTAGGAGAAAAATTTCAAGAAATAAATCAGTAGGATGAAAACAATTCCATTCATTGTTTTCGCTTTTTGTCTTTTTCATAATAATTAGTGATAAGGAATCGAAAGTTTTGAACTTTTTTCCCTTTCTTTATCTCATATAAATTAACTTACAATAAAATGCAATTATGCTAATCATTTGGTTATCACTCTCTTTTTGCCAAATAAGATGAAATGATAAAAGATTTTTTTACATATATTTTCAAATACATTCGAAATAATTTTCGCTTTTTTCCTCATTTTTTAAAATAAGTTTTTTAATTTAGAATGATAAAAGTTTTTTAATTTAGCATGATAAATGATCATTTGCCTGTTTTTTTTTTCTTCCTCTTCTTTATTTAAAAATTTGTTATACGATAGTATATTGAAATTAATGGAAATGAAATAATGCAAAAGTGATTAATCAAACTGATAAAGTAACGAAAATATGATCGTTTTTTGTTGGTTTATAAATGATAACAGCAATTCCTTCCTCCTTTTTAATAGCTTAGCATTGTGCCATTTACTTTTGTTTTTTTAAACGAAAAACGATAAAATATACGGGATATTGAATGATCCAATTATAATAAGTGCCATGAATTTCTCTTCTTCTTCTTCTTTTGCAATAACTTTCCTTTTACTTTCTTTTTGTCCATTTTGATAATATTTCTATAACAAATTCTTTTCTATTAATGTTTTGCAAAAGAAGAAAATGTCCATCTATTTTAGAAATACATCTTAGATTTTAAAATTTTAACATACATTTCGAACTTCTATTTTTATCATTAAATTTACTAATTCACATATCATACACCATAATTGATCTAGAAAATTGGTAACATATACAAGAACTGGATGAATTGTTCATGTCTCGGTCGGAAGAGAATTCCGGTAAATGTATCCGATCAGTATCATAAATCAAATATTAAATCGACTAGTGATGAACTAATTGATAATCGAATACCACTGACTAGGAAGCAAAAATTTATTCTAATCAAAAATTGGAAAGGTATTGAACGCGATGTGACAACTGCTGGTATTGAAATGTTCCTGAAGTAAATTTTATTATTTGTTATTCTTTCCAATTAAATAATTTGATTCCAGCACTATTTAATATTTAGTTAATCATCACTCAATTATTTGACTTGAAATCAAATCAATTTCAAGAATGAAAAAAGCAAATGTTCGGATGAGGATTAATGGTCAGAATGGTCAGAATTATTTGTTACAGAAGCATTTCCTACTGGTGAATTTATTTTTCAGTTATTTTAGTTAAATATTGGAAAAAATTTTTGATTTTTTTTGTGCAGGATGCTAACACAACATCCGGAATATTATGAGTTTTTTAAATTTCGAAATATTGCCAATGAAGCAAAAGAAAATCAAGTAAGTGATGAGCGCTTACGAGCTCATGGCGCTGCTGTCATGAAATTTATTGGAAAAGCAATCAGGTAATATTTTTATCAATTAGTTTTTCATAAATTCATTAAATGCATAAACGTATTCAGTCAATATAATGTTAGATAGATTATATAAATAATACTTTCTAATTATTAAACAGTTCTAATTATTAAAAAAATGTACCCTGTTGTTTTTGTCATATAATTCTAATTTAAGTTACTAATTGCTCTGCTTAATTAAAATTTGCTAGCAACAATATCTGAAAATTTCAAAATGGTATCTTTTTCATCTAATTTACATATTATTATTAGGAAAATTTGAGTGATATGTAAAGATGAATATATTTGAAATTGAAATTAAAAATTTTGCAGTCAAATTGAAAATGCAAATGAATTTTTCATGCTACTTGAAAATAACGGAAGACAACACGCTCATAGAGGAGCATTTAAAGCGGAAATGTTCTGGGTAAGTTATTTTCTCTGTTTGGGTAAAGATTTTTCTTTTTGAAACTTTTAAGCAAAAGTTCGTTTGCAGAAATCAGATTCAACTTTTCCCCTTTTTTTCTTTCTTTTTTATCTCCATTTTTTTTTTTATCAATGCTGTTAAATGAATAATTTTATACGTGTTTCTCCATACTTCCATTTGTTCTTCCATATTTTTCAAAATACATGTCATATTGGAAGGGAATCATTTTGCAAATGTTTGTCTTTAATTAATTGTTTATTTGACCTTCATTTCAAATGATTATTTATATCTGTTTGTTTTGTTTTATCTTTTTTTTTTGAAATCCTTACAATCCTTTTCTGTTTTTTTTTTTTTGGATTTGAATAACGATCGGAGATGCGGATTGTAAAGATTTGAATAACAGTGTTGATATCGTATAAAGATATATTATAAATTTTATGAAAGCAAATTTTTAAAAAAGCGAAAAAATGATATAATTTTTATTAAATGATGGGCTTGGTGCCTTCTTTTGCATTCATTTATTTGAATTATTCCCAAAATATAGGACTTTTTAAGTAAGAAATTGTTAAAATTTAAACATAATGATTGAAATTTCACACTTTTGTCATACAACAATACATTTGTTGTTTTCTATTTGTATAACATTGACAAATTTATATTTGCATAATTGTGTAAATAAAATTTTCTTTAATGGAATTGACAGTGCTCTATGTGATAGAATTTTAAAACAAAACTATAAAGAAAATGAAATTTTGAAGTATCGAAGAGATTCATAAAAACATTTTGGTATTATTATTGCTATCTTTGACATTGAGCAAAGTATAACTTGACAACTTGATCAGTTAAAAGAGGCTTAATTAAAACTTATCAGTGTGTTCAAAACTTCAAAAGTTCCTGAAAGGGCGTCTGCAATTGAAATGAAAAAGAGAGTTGGTAGAGAGTGAATTTTGTTAAATGAAAGGATAAAATTTTGAGTGTCAAGAAGGAACTTTATGGTGATAAACGTTTTAAGAAAAAAAATTCTCAAAACTTTGTTAAAAATTTGAATTTAACTACACTTCCTCTTTTATCCTTCCTTTTTGCTTACATTAAAGCTAATTTAATTCATGGCATTCATTTCAAAATGTTTAAATTTTTTTAAATTAAGATTTCTTTTTATTAATCTAAAATTTTTACGGCTCTTTTCCTCACTTCTTTAATTGATTTCTTTTTTTTTTTGTTCACAAGACATTTTGCAAATATTTATTAAATAATGGGACAAAACAAACGCCACAAATTTCAAAACAATCGCCCATACAAATTTCATAGTTCTGATAGCGGTCAGTGACAGTTCCGTCCGTACAGTTAAAATAACATTTTCATTTGGGTATTTCCTGCTGGAATTGTTTGTTGCTTCAAATAAATTTCTGAACAGGATTTAAAATTTTAAGCTTTATTTTCGATACGAAATTTTTTCTGTTTTCAAAGATATTATTTTAGACCTAACATCGATAGTAATAATAATAGTGTTGATAATAATAGTAATTATGATGATTACCACTGCTAATGTAATTAAAGCAGCCATAATAATGAGTTGAAAATTTATATATTTTTTTTTCAATTTGAGATCTTTAGCTTATTTGAAATATCACTGAATACAACGGTTTGCCTTTATTTTAACGGCCTGCCTCCAATAATATCTGCGATTGTTTCAGTTGCTGCTGGAAATCTGTTGCAGGTGATAGTGATCTTTTCTTGCCTACTTCTACCAAATGTTGCATGATCTGAATGAATGAATGAATGAATAATGAAATCTATTGATCTTTTAAATGTAAAAATTTGAAAATTTTAAAAATCAACGTTAAATTCGATAAAGCTTAATGTTACGATTATTGCATATGTATATTATATTATCATTAATATTAAAGATAAAATTGCATTGTAGTTAATTGCACAAACGTAAAAATCACAAACGTCAAGTTGTTTAGCGAATTGTTCTGCTGGACTTAACGCACGTCGTTTGCCAATATCTTGCAGTGATAACAAATCACTCAAACTATCGCTCAATTCCATTGCTGGCGATGCATGCGATAATTGATCATCAAATGATCGTTTATAGCCCTAAAATGTTACCAGTGAAAATTTTGATGATTAGCTTTTCTTTTTTTTTTTCTTTTTGTAAAACTGTGCAAATAATTTTTTTTCTTTTGTCATATGGAAATTAAAATGTTCAATTTCAATTTGTTATTCATTAATGGAAAAGGATCGATAGTTTGCAAAATTGCTTGGAATTAATGAAACAATGGATATAAGCTAATTATAGTCATTTGTGTGTTACAATAATGCTTCACATACCAATTCATTAAGGCGCAAAAGAGAATTTATATTATCTTCGAGTTGTAACGCTGGCGAGAGTTGTTTCTTTTGTCGACTTGCGTAACAGCACATCAAATCGCCGAAACATATCGCAAAAGCTGTGATTGTTGTTGTCAAACCTATTAGATACATGCTAAAAAAAAACATTGCAAATTGTATATTTTTAGCGAATTTTTTACATTAATATTAAAACAATTTTCGCTTTCTAAAAAATAATCGTTTATAATTTTTTTTTTTTGTTGAATTTCCCGCAGCACAATTCTGTAAA
Source organism: Acanthocheilonema viteae (assembly GCA_900537255.1). Taxonomy (NCBI): domain Eukaryota; kingdom Metazoa; phylum Nematoda; class Chromadorea; order Rhabditida; family Onchocercidae; genus Acanthocheilonema; species Acanthocheilonema viteae. The sequence goes on along the minus strand of UPTC01000239.1, from coordinate 41,506 downwards.
ATGGACGAACTATGGAGGGATTTGCTGACGATTATTACTATTATGAGAATATATGAATGATTATTTCGAAATTTATAGATATTTTTCATCCCATTTTTAATGAATATTTGCAAAATGTGTTATGGACAAAAAAAAAAGAAAGAAATTAAAAGAAATGAAGAAGAGAGCAGTGAGATTTTAAACTAATAAAATGAAATCTAAATGATACAAAATTTAACCAATTTTGAAATAAATGTCATGTATGAAATTGCTCTAATAAAATTTAAATTTTTAATAAAATATTAAGAATTTTTCCTAACAAACAAACTTTTCGAAATGTTTATTGCCATAAAGTTTTTTTTTAGGCTCAAAATTCTATTCTTTCAAGTTTGACTCAACAAAATTCACTTTCTATCGGTTGTCTCGAATAACTACGAACGAATCTCGTTGAAATTTTTTGCAGTTTTAGATTTACAAACTGAAGAGCTAAACAAAAAAGGACTGATACACCCAAAAAAGGACCAAATTAATTTGTAAGTTGTGATACAATGGAATATATATTGACTGCTATAAATGTAACAAATAGCGGTAATGAACAAAAGGTATCGAAAAGAAATGAAATTGCAAATATTAGAATTTTAGAATTAGCTGCTAGAAGAGGGCGGTAGCATATGTGACATTTATAGATGAAATAAGACATTAATATATGGTTGTGATGATGATAATGATGAACGAGTTGTTACAGTATTTTTTTTTTAACCTAAACATAATTGATCTTTCTTTTTTCAAACGATATATTCTTGCTACTTCTATTATCATTTTCATTGTGCTTATTTAAATTGAAAATGTTGCAATGAAGTTTTTTCCCTTTCTCTCTCTCTTAAATATCTGATTTCAAAGCAAATAAAAAATTCCCACTTCCATTGTCTTTCAAAAGATTAACTGAAAATAGAAAAGCAAGAAATATTTTTGCCAAAATATTAATGAATGAGATAAATGAAAATAAGCAATGTAAGTAAATACATTTAGAGAAAATGAATTATAATTCTATTTCTATTTGTTATACTAATAGTAATTTGCTCTTTATAATCCATTGAAATTACCAATCATAATTGAAAGTTGCTGGAAAATTAATACAAAATATTCATTTTAGCAAAGTTTTCCCACAGGCAAAATTATCACACAAATAATTCATTGTTTCTAATTAATTAGTTCTAAAATATAGATATACTTTCCAAATATCTCAATAAAATGGATGATGTTATTTAAATGTTGCTTCTGTTTCATTACAATTAATGCCATAAACATCACTTTTTATGGAGGAAAAACATGAATTTATCATAGAAGTAACACTTATAAAATTTAATTACTTTAAAAAAAATTATTTGCTTCTAATGATTTATTTAAGATTTGTGATGGTTTGAAAAGTTTGTTGGAAGGAAAAATATTAAAAAATGAAAGTTATGAGAATTAAAGAAAATTTCATTTTCAAAAAAAAAAATTAAATTCTGAAGTTAAAAAATGAAAAGTAGCAAAATAAACGAAATTTATTTCTTCTGAATAAATTTTTATAAAATTTCAAAAGTTTTTCACAAATCGAATTTTACAATGGAAATTTTCGTCTATTTTTCATATTTTCGATAGTTTTCATTTTGTTTATTGCTCCATTTTACACTGTTAGCTTTTAAATTGAGCGCTAAACACAAAGTGTTACAATGCTGAATAGTTTTGATAACAATTTTAATTGAATTGCTAGTAAACAGTAATGAACATTGGACAGCTATCAGTTAACAATTTATAGCTAATATATAAATTGCTTAAGATTTGACGATCCAAACATTGATTTATTTTTAGCTCTTGCATCATGCTAAATTACTGATAATTGCATCAGTAAAAGAAACTTTCGATCATGCTCATTTCTCAAATTTGGCTGATTTGAAACATTGAGAAGAGTTGATAAATTTCAAAAATCGCAAATTTTCAATACTGCTTGACTTATTAGCAAGTTAAATACTGGTAGAAATGAATGAAGAAGTTGCAATGTAATATTAACAAAAAAAAATGAAGTAAATGTAAAGTATTTGAATTTCCACCCAATTAGTAAATGATATCATAAAGACAAAACTGCAAGAAATGAAAGCAATAAAGTTGGAAAAGAAATGGGAAAAGTTTTTTCATTATAAAGTTTTATTCCTAAAAAAGCTATCAAATTTGATTGGAAATTCAGTTAAGAGAAATAAATTAATTTCGATCATCACCGGAAGGAACTATTTTTTTTTAATTTAAGAATTTATTCATTTTTTTTCCTAGAAGGAACATTTTCTTCACTTCCTTGGAAACATTGTCTGAATAATTTTTATTGATTGTACTTTTTAAAAATATTTCTTCAAGGCAAAAAAAAATTTATTTTTTTTGTAACGAGTTCTTTAAGAAAGATGGCAAATTGAAAGAATTATTAAAAATAAATGATTCCTCACAAAGGGAATTTTTACAGCAATTTTGATACAGGCCTAATTATTTGCCTATGCCATGTTTGAATAGCAATTCAAATTTTTGAAAGAAAATTTTTATAGTGATTCTGATGTAAGCCTAATTACTTGGTCATATCTGTTTGAATAGCAATTCCTGTTCCTTTAGATGACAGCTTCATTTTTTCCTAATTAGAAAAAGTATAGTCTTATGAGAAAAAGATCAACAAATGAATAGAAGATCAATCTATTATCATTACGATCTTTAAAGCTTTGATCTTTTTATTATATGATAATAAAATTTGAAATTTAATTGCATGATAATAAATATTTTGAAACTTTTTACTTTGAAAATTTCATCTGAAAATATAATACATCACATTTCTTCTTCAGGTACATGAAAAGAAAAAAAAGGATGTAAACTATATTTTGAATACGAAAATAGAATTTAAGTATATCTTCCAGAACTTGGTGAATTCAAAATATCATATTTCAGAATGTGCAAATATATTTATTTCGAAGAAAACATACACTCCTCACTTATTCTGTAAATTTTTTATTAAATTACATTTGTTTGTAAACAGCAATTCAATGTTGCTATTAAATTTCTACATGCATTTAGTGCTAACTTTAAAATGATAAATAAATTAGCGTTAACATTAATTATTAAATCTTTTGATGTTGATGAGAAAATACATTACAATAAAACATTTGGCTGAATGCAATCGATGGTTATAAATTTTTATGTGCTAAATATAAAAATTGTTACAAAAGATATGTTTTTATTTTAGATGTATAATTTTCGATCAAAAATTTTTTATTAAATGTTATTTTGAAAAGTCTTTCGCAAAATTTTTCAATTTAAAATTTGATTATTTGAAGAACTTTTTATGCCATACATGATAGAGAAAAAAAAAATTACAGTGATTAAAAAGACTTGATATCAATAAAACAGTGAGAATCCATTGCGTTATCTATTGTTATCATATTTAATTCTCAATTAGTTCTCGTAATTGAAATTTCGAGAAGAAAAAAATGATATTTTAAAGTATTAATGCTAGATTATATTCGAACTAAGAGATTCAAAATGGTAGGATGGATACTCATTGCAAGCATTTAAGTTTTGAAAATTGCTAAAACGGTTAAAATTGAATATATTTTAAACATTCTATAAAAATTTAAGCGATTAAAATAGAACACATTTTAAAACACATTTTAAACATTTTATAAAAGACTTAAAACGACTAAATGGAATCTATTTTAAATATTCTACAGAAATTTTGTTACAAACAATATGCTCTACGTTTACATTCAAACAAGCTTATTTATCATTAGTAAAAGATGTAATTAAAAGTGACGTCTTATTTTTAAATATATATTTTTGATTTTTGATAAACAAAATAACGAATTAATTAGCAAGCTAACTCTTCTCTCTATAAGCGCAAAGAGAAAATTTCTCATTTCAAAGATCCGAAGAAAATGAAAAATTCTGATAGGTGAAAAAATGTATATGATAATTGGCAATGAAATGGGATAAATCTGAAGAAACTTTGTAAAAAATTTACCTTATCTATTTTTCATGAATCTAAAAGAATTTTATGTATTTTCAACAAAAATTTATTTATTAATAACAAATTAATTAGCAATTTAACTTTTATCTATAAGCTCAAGCTTTTAATGGCTAAAATTGAGTTAACTTCTTAAAAATAAATATTGAATTAGCTTGGACTTCATTATGCGAAGGTACTGTATTAAACATTTAAAATGTAACAAATACAAATAAGCCGCCAATTAATATAATCAAATGAAGAATATGATTTGATCATATCATATTCTTCATTTGATCATATCATAGATATCATATTCTTTTTCTTTCTTTCTCTCTCTCTCTTTTTCCCTCTTGAAGGTTTCCGAGATATATAATCATTCTGGAATATTGAAAATGTAAAAATTAGTCATTAAGCATATTTAATTCTTAAAAAATTTGTTTCAAGCGCTCTTTGCCTTCCAAAAGATGCAGAAATTTGTTATTTCAAATATATTTTATCTTCGAAAAGCATAAAAATTGATTGTACATTCATTTCACAAAATATTCCTCTTCGATTGCATACTTTTCTTGAATTTAGTATCAAAATTCATCGCAGATCGTCGAATTTTATCCATCAATGATCAAAAATCACTAATCAAAACTGATAAATATAGCAGACAAGAGGTCAATGATGTTTGTCAAATAATTTAGGTTTAATTTTGTGTATGTGAAATGAGACAAATTGATAACATTCAATCATAACATATCAAAAGAGTAATAATGAGGATTGTTGATCCACTGATAAAATTATTATTATTTGTAAATGAAATGAAGAGATAAGTTAAAATAGAGTGAATTAACTGATGAAGCGATAAAAACGAACAGGAAACTGATATGACATTAAACGATACAATGAAATTTCTTCGGAGAATTAGAGAGCACAAAAAAAATGAATTGTTTAAGAGAGGAAAGTAAGCAATATACTTCTTTTTTTTATCTTGCATATTTTCTTCAAATTCAAATTGTATTAACTTAATTGAAACAAATGGTGAGTTTTTTTAAAAAAAGAAAAAACGAAAAAAAAACGATAGTTTGAAAAAGAATAAGAAAGAAATAGTCCTTATTCTTGTCAGGTTATCACAATTATTCATAGTATTATAAATTGCAATCCAATTTTTTCTCGATCCTAGTACATTATAAATTAATAAAGTAAACCTCATTAATTTATAATCTACTAGGCTTGAGAAGGTATATGTGTATATTGTTCTAACAAAGCTAGTAAGTAATTATCATAAGTAATTCAAAATGTTAATTGTGTACATAACATATGATAAATGCATTAGCTTATGGTATGTATGCAAGCAGAAAGACTTTTAATGAAATGTTATTTTTATTCCACAAATAACTAAGTTAGAAATTTGTGTGGTAAGTAGCCAAGCAATTAAGGATCTAACCTTCAGATAAATCACCATACTTCAACCTATGGAATAGATCATTAAAACTTTCATTATTTGAACAATTATCAAAGGTTAAAATGCATAATGATGCATTTGCATAATTAAATATTTAGTTTAGCTCTTTTTTTATTCAATAACTTTGTCATTGCATTAATGAAATTTCCAAAAAGAAATTGATGATAATTAAAAATTTCTAAAAAAAATTTGGAGATAATTCCGAACAGAATTTGCTTTGCCGCATACTTTCATGAAATAAAAAAAAGAGCAATAGATTTTATACACAGTGAAAAAATTAATTGAAGATGATTGCGAAAGAATGTCAGAATACAATTATGATAGCAAAGCTTTGACAATCTCAAATGTTTCTAGCTAAAAAATCGAACCGATCTAATCAAGTTTTCACTTTTTTTGCAACTCTTTAAAAAAAATTTTCTTATATTTTAGTACTAGTCGAACAGGGAGAAATCTTAAATCTCATTTACAAATATGCTCTCTGATCATAAATATTACATTATGACTTATAACATTCATCTAGGTCAATTGATAAAAAGTGATTTTGGATAAATTTTATAATTCGCTCAAATTTAAAATCGTCAACCTATTCCATCTTTCATAAGCAATCTGATTGAAAATTTGGAATGGAAAAATTTCTATAAAGAAAATACATGATGAAGAGATGAGAAAAAAACGAAAATTGCTTGGAGATGGGAAGCTCAATTATCGTTAATTCTGTGAGAAAATATCCAATGAAGTAAATTTATTTCAACTTAACTTTATATTGTTCTTCCGTTTTCTTTTCAAAAAAAGATGGATACAAATCTTAAAGTCTTATCCTCTTCCGTCATCACACATCATTAACTTCAGGGAGTATATCTATAGCTAATCAAAATTTAAACGCATACTGGCTTTACATTAAAATTGAAATTTCAGCTGAGATCATTAAGTATTTTCATAATTAAATATTTTTAGCAAGCCAATCAAAAAAATATGAACTAGAAATTTTCAGAGAGTAAAATTAAGCATAATAGAGCAACAAAAACCAATTCGTATAATGATTTAAGTAAGCCACATATATTTCCATTTGTAAAACAAATTAACATATGTGTTAATTAACACATGTGGGGGAGCTAAGGTTTCAAGGAATTCCCAAGGTCATTGTAAAAACCTTTGCAAAGTCATTTGCCAGTTGCCCACATACTTTCTCTCTCAACTCAACATTTCACATTTCCCAACTTTTTAAAGCACTGTTTGAGTAATTGCAAATTCTAAATCTAACAGTTTCTAATGTACAATTGTTTCAACATAATGAGTTGAAAAATCAACACAGCCCTGCTATTTTTCAAACTTTTCCTTCTCTAATAATGCACTACTTTTATCATCGTTATCTCATTTAATTACAGTATAATTTTGCGGCTTCAGTTTTGAACGAATTAAGTTAACAAGTAGATGAAAAGCTTATCTTAATGTTATGATGTGTTACAACCTTTCGCAATGCAGGATTCTGCAAGCCGAATACATCCATTTTAACTTCCAATTCAGTATTTCTTTACCCAGTGATACGCAACATTTCATCCATTCTATGCTAGGCAAACAATAAATCATATCTAATACACTAAATTTTTCGTCTGATTGTAAGTGCCGCTTAACTTACATGATTTCTGAACTGTTAATAATACAAAACTTGTAATAAATAAATTTATTCTGAATAACAACTTGTTTCGAAAATCATTTAGAATACAAATTAACGAGAAATTTCAAATAATTAGCTCATTGCAATTAGCTCATTGCAACAGCATTTGTTGGCTGTGTTCCTTGACGGTTCTTTGGCTTTGCTATGGTTCCTTCACGAAAATGATTCCTGAAACAAAACACAACGATAAATTCGAATGTATCAGGTTATGAAGCAAAAATAAAAAAAAATGCATCAGCTTCAAGCTTTCGAAGCTGCAAACCAGTTGTGAAAGCCCTGCTCTGTGGTCGATGTTGGCAATATAATCAGTATTTTCAGTGATAGGATGGAACAGATGAAACAACAAAAGTCTATCATCTTTATCATTATTACTTCTCTGAATTGACACCAATTCAATTAAAAGATTGCTATCTTATGTAGTTAATAATAAATTATGGCCAGAGTTAGAGAATGCATTCCTAGTTGAACATTCTAAAATTAAACTTATTACTACTAAAAAAACGAACCTGAAACGACGTCTTACAATTTTGAGATGACGCATGCGACCAGTACCTGTCGTATGCCGCCTGATTGCTTTTGCTGACCACTGATATGTACGCTTACGAGCAGATGGATAGCCACATGATGCGCAGCGATGTTTTTGAATATGATATGATGAACGACCGCATCGGCGGCACAACGTATGCGTCTTATTATGACGCTTACCAAAAGATGAAGTACCCTTTGTCATTATGAACAATCTATACACAATTTATAATTAATTGTCTAATAAAAATATCTCCTCATGACAGTGTATAAACGTAGGATACTCAGTCTCTCATTTAACTCATGCCCTAATTTACATAAGAGCTTTTCAATACGGGAACAACATACGGAATGTAGGATAGTCAATTTCACCACTTACTCCTGCCCCTATATAATCAAAATCCATATAATCTCACTATTCTTTATCATTACTGAACGACTAATAAATCAGTTAATTGCCTGGTAAAATATTCCTTGTAGTAACATCTTTAACACGAAAACAGCATTCTAACGTGGTAAGTCAATTACTCCACTTATTTTTACCCTTATTCCACTTCCACTATTTGTCATTACTCGACAATCTGCTAACAATTTATAGTTAAGTATCTGATAAAAATACTCATCATAATTTTTTTAATATGAAAAAAGCATGCTAACTCAAGGTACCTACGCCCACACTCACCACACCTAGCTAAGCCCGTCATCGGTAAATCCCGATGGCGTCCCAAAACTCTGCTACAAACCAGAGGAGAACAAGCCAGGAACGATTTGCAAATGAACTGTCTCATGAAGAAACGAGTTAATGTCTCAGTGTGCATTTTCTTTCCGTGGATTACTTAGCAGCGAGAGTGATATAAGTGTGATTAGATGATTACAGTTCTTATCATTGATTAGAGCTAGAAAGAAAGGAAAGAAAGAAATAGATGAGAGAGAGAAAGAGAGAGAGAGGATGAGTGACAATTTTTTACACTTTTTGTTGGATATGAATTTGTTTTACAATGTTACTCATATGTGCTTTCAGTGTTGCACTTCGTTGTGCTGAGATTTGTAAAGAGGAAATGAGGAGAGGTGGAGAGGGATAAGTGCTTGAAAATGGTTAGGTCGATTTCTTCTCTTCGTTACTATTTGTCAGGTGGTGTTTACACTGTTTTTTGATTTAGAAAGCTATGTATTTTGGAATTTCAATTCATTTTAGGATTCAAATTAAATATGTTTCGTATTATTCTTTTGCGTATATATTATTATTTGTTGCGAATATGAGATTAGTAAGCAAAGTTCGGATGCAATCACAAATTCTTTATCCACAGAGGAAGAAATAAATTAAGCTGATTTTATGGCAAAAACATATATTCGGAAAATCGTCAGAAGAATTCTTTGATTAAGCGAAACTCATCATCGTTAAACTTCATTTAAAGTGCTACAGGTATGGTGGATGATTTTTGATACATTTGGATGTTTTATCCGTAAAGTATTAGATTTTTTTTAAAATAACGCATAAAAATCCTAGGAAGGAACTATATTGAAGTATATAACTCATAAATAAATTAGTATGCAAATTTTTTACTTATAATATTACTTAACACCGCAACTAGAACAATACGATTTAAAGCTATTCTTTTGTTGCAATTATTCTGAAAATTATCTTTACGAGAAGGAAGCGACGGCGAATTATTTTATTCCTTTCATTTTGTTTGGCATTTTAAAATATGGTTTCAGGATGAGCAGTCCAATTAAAGTGATAACGGTAAACACAAAATCATATGAGGGACAGAAACCAGGTACTAGTGGTTTGCGTAAGAGAGTAAGTTTAGTCCTTTATTCATTTATCTATTTTTATTCAATAGCGAACTGACTCAAGAATATAAGAGCTATGTCTGATGAACAAAGGTAATTTAATTTGGAGGAAAGCTTTTATGTACTAGAAGTTTTATAAACTATGATCTAGAAAATTAATAAAGTCATCCGTGTTTAAGGTCCCAGAGTTCCAGCAAGAAAATTATACAGAAAATTTTATCCAGTGCACATTGGATGCGGGTTTGGGTGATAAAAAAAAAGGTGCAACCCTGGTGGTTGGAGGTGATGGCAGATATCTCTGTCCGGAAACGGTCAATATTATCATTCAGATGGCCGCAGCTAATGGAGTATATTCATTTTATTTTATGAATTTTGTGTTGTAAATTATATTTTTCTCAGAAGAGAGTGGTGAAAAAAAGCTTGCACCAATGTTGGGTGTATTAGTTGATAAGTAAACATAAAAACTAGTCGATGCTTTAAAAAATGCAAACACATCCATTCTTTGAAAAAGAAGGTAATGACAACAATAATAGAAGGCATGTTCAGATTCGGATGGCAATATATATATAAATTGTTCTACCATTACATCACCATTATTTCTTTTTTAGTTGCGTAAACTCATTGTTGGACAGAATGGCTTCCTCAGTACACCAGCTGTTTCATGCTTAATTAGAAAATGTGAAATAAATGGTTCGTATTTTGCTCATTAATTTTTTTTAACCAACATTTGCTTCTCTTATCAAAAATAGCTTCACCACGGAATGCTCTGTATGATAGCTATAATTATTTCGGAGACACATCTAATAGCTATTTCATAATGTCCTGGAACACTACAAAACTATAAAACGAATAGGTTGAAAAAAACTTGTTTCACTTACAGATGGCAATTTGATCAATGGCGGTATCATTTTAACAGCCAGTCACAATCCTGGTGGTCCTAAAGCAGATTTTGGGATCAAATTTAATTGTGAAAATGGTGGTCCGGCGCCCGAAAAAGTAAAATTTTTTTCCTTAATTGGACAAATATTTCAGATTTGCTGGATGAAATCTCAAAGCTTTAATATTTTGTTAAATTTAAACTTCGTAACTATAGCTGTTGTAGTTGACGGAAGCTATTTATGCACTGAGCAAAAAAATTTCAAAATACTATATTTGTCATGATTTGCGTGCTGACTTTACTAAAATCGGAACGACTGATTATAATATTGATGGTTATGGTATTTTTACGGTGCATGTTATTGATTCGGTAAAAGACTATGTTCAGCTAATGGAACAGATATTCGATTTCTCAAAAGTAACATCATTTTTTTTTTATTTTTCTATGGATTTTATCCTATCTGAAGACATTATATGCAACATTGTGCTAACTGTTTATGAGAGTCGGTGAATAATTTGTTGCAGATGAAAGAATTGCTTAGTGGTCAAACAATGGGGCAATTCAATATACTAATCGATAGTTTATATGGAGCTACAGGACCATATATAAACACTATTCTAATAGAGAAATTAGGTGTAGATCCGAGGTTCACGTCTCATACAACACCAAAGCCCGATTTCGGTGGTGGCCATCCGGATCCCAATTTGACATATGCGAAACAGCTAGTTGATACGATGAGGAAAGGCGAACATGATTTTGGTGCTGCTTTTGATGGCGATGGAGTAAGCATTTGCTTGCTTTATATGAATATTCAACTTTAAACTAGTTTCAGTTTAAATGCCAGTTTGAAACTTCATTTGTTGCTCTGAATGCGCAAGACCTGTATTATTTAAAAAGATGCTTGCTTAGGTGTATTATCTTTTTCTCTTTCGTCCGATAATACCTTTTTTCTAAATCATACCTAAATTAATTTAGATTTGATTGCTTTTTTAAATATGCTTTATGGCTTATTTCAGGATCGAAATATGATCCTTGGCAAAAATGGTTTCTTCGTAACTCCCAGTGATTCGCTTGCTGTAATTGCTGCAAATATGAAGTGCATCCCTTATTTTCAGCAGCACGGCATCAAAGGTGTTTGCATAAAATTATTGGGCTGTTCAAATTTCACTTTAAACCTCATAATGTGTTTTTGTAATTTTCTTTTTTAGTTTATTTTCACTGCATTCACTGGTCTCTTTTATCGTGAGAACTTTACAGGTTATGCAAGAAGTATGCCGACGGCTGGAGCAGTAGATCAAGTGGCCAAAGAAACAGGTTTACCGATGTATGAAACTCCAACTGGATGGAAATTTTTTGGAAATCTTATGGATGCCGGTAAATTATCACTTTGCGGTGAAGAATCATTTGGTACTGGCTCAGATCACATAAGGTAAATAAATTGATAAGATCATCGATTAGAGAATAGAACGATGACTGTGCAAAACTTAATGCTGTAAAGGTATTGTTCTTTGGTAAGTAATTGTAGCTCTTATTTTATAAGATATTTGTCAGAGCATTTAAAGTTTTTTCTCTTCGACTCTTTTCTTTTAAAACAAACGGCACTTTTTTTCTTGATGGTAATGTTTCAAGATACTTTTTTAATTGTATTTTTGAAATTCTGAGTTAACCATTTTTATTCACTCCTCATTTTTAGCTTTTCTATATGTAACAAATCACTGCGCAGTGCAATATTGAAGAGGGAGGGAAAGTCTCGATGTGAAAAAGGAAAACATTCAAGTTATGATTGCTTATTTAAAAGGGATTTTGTATGAAAAAGATGGAAAAAACATATAGTTGCTAAACGGTAACTTCAGAATGTTGTTGTAGGGAGAAAGATGGTATTTGGGCAATGCTTGCATGGTTGCAAATTTTGCAACATAAGAAGCAGTCGGTTGAAAATGTTGTTAAGGAGCATTGGTCGAAATATGGTCGAAATGTCTTTACGCGGTATTTTAATATTTATATTTTGAAACGAGCAGAGAAAAATTTTAATTTTCTACATAGCATTTTACACATTTTATTTTAAAAGATAAAGTAATAAGCATGGATGTGGTGTTTGTGCTAAGTGGCTGCTTTTTGGTTTTTTTCGTAACTATTTAGAAATGCTTTAGAACAAATTTTTAAATTTGTTTTTATGTATGTGTTGATTTGGTTCAATGCTCTCGTAATAATATAGATATGATTATGAAAATTGTGATGCATCTGGAGCAAATCTGATGATGACATTCATCGATTCTCAAATGCAAGCATTCATTGGTCAAAAGTTTACGGCAAATGAGAAAAGTTACATTGTCAAACAAGCTGATAATTTTACTTATACTGACCCTGTGGATGGTTCTGTTTCACAGAAGCAGGTAAGTGATTCAGGTGCTTAGCTATATTTTAAGTTACATAGGCTAATTTTCCTTTCATTAAGCTGTTTTAGTCGGTTCATTAGTTTTTTCATAAGCAGATACAAGCAGATAACAGTGAGTCAATAAATTTAGTTCTTTGAAAACTAACAAATTAATTGTCAGAATTCAGCCCTTAATTAATGAATATGTGAGATTTAAAAGGATAATTGATACTTGAATTTCAACTTTTTAATGTTGCCGTTTTGTACTCAAATTGTAATTCATTTATGTAATAATTCTGGTTAGTTCGTGCCAAAGTAATGGAATAGCCACACTTTCCGATCTCAGATTTAAGAACTTCAATTATTTACTCATGCAATTCCGCTTCATGAGCGTCCTATTTACCTGAAGATAAAAAAAGGTGAAGCGAGAAATCGAGAAATTTTTTCTGCCATTTTTTAAAAATAATCTTTAAGGATTCGAATTTTTTTTAATGGCTTTTCAGGGTATACGTATTTTATTCGAAGATGGTAGTCGCATAGTATTTCGTTTAAGTGGTACTGGTTCACTGGGTGCAACAATTCGTTTGTATGTTGATTCATTTATTGATGCGTCAGATAAACAGCGACTTTTTCAAAGTGCAGAGGTGGCTTCTTGGTGCTTATGAAATATAATATTGCGAAGACTTAATACTGAGTAAAACATTTGAAACGTACAATTTTTTCACAATAAAATAAAAGCAAACATTTCGTTATACTATTCAAATGTATGCTTCCTTTTCAGATTTTTAGGTCTATAAAATATCGAATTTTAAGGTTTAAAATATAATCTCTATCCTTTTTCTCCTCATCCTCATAATATATGAATGTTTTAATTAATGACTTTGAATTTTTTAGGAACTTTTGAAACCTTTGGTTCTTGTGGCGCTTCAGATAAGTAAACTGGAACATTTCACTGGCCGCGATGCTCCTACAGTTATTACATAAGTTTCGGAATGTGTAAACAAATAATATTATCATGTTATACTATCTGTGAAACATTTTCCTTTCCGAGTTGATTACATTGTGTTAGAAAAACAGTTTTTTTGAATTTTGATTTTAATGGCCTTTGTGTTTTTTTAACCAGTTTTATAGGTTCAATACGTTTAGCAAATTATATTAAGGTAATAAGTTTTAAGATAGCTTTCGTAGTAAGAATTTTTTCTGCAGTTTGAGATTCAGTGACGCTTAACTGGATATTTTTTTAGCTTTTTCAAAATGAATCAATGCCTTTGACTGATGTCACTGTATTTTTTCCATCAAAATCTTTCTTTTTTAGTTACATTTGCGAATAAAATACTATAGCCTGAATGTTGTTACTTTGCTTTACTCGTAAATTCAAAAAATTCGAAGTTTCAAACTATTTAAACTTTCGGAATGATTTGACGAAAGTTCATTTATGATGAGGAAGAAATGAAGTTGAAATATAATATGAAATAGGTTGAAAATATACTTTTGCGAAAAAGTAAGATTTTATATGAGATTAAGCAGAGAGTGTAAACACAGCAAATTTTTGTTTTTCTTTTAAATATGAGTTGCAATTTAAGTGACATTGTAGAAGAAAGTTTGATGTGGTGTATCTTTGGAACAATTTTGGGAAAAATCAGGGGTAAGAAACTGCTTTTACTACAGTTCCATTTGTAAGTGTACGGTCGAAGATTACAATGACCCAAAGATGTTAAATTTACTTAATTCAAATTGTTTGTTTAACTGGAATAATCGGTCAGGCTTTGTGTTACTGAATGATCTTGAGTAAGAAATTTTAAACAGTTTTGTACAAATCTTTTGTACAAGATTTGCATGCTTCCTGAAATTTAAATTTTAAGGACTATGTAATAACTCTAAATATCCCACTTCCCAAATAATTACGACTGTACACAAATTCCGGGGAAACAACAATTTCAACAAAGGCTAGACTATTAAAGGTATCAATGAGGCCCTAAGGACAGATTTTTTGAAAGTTTCCATGGGTCAACTTTTAAGATTTACGGAGAAAATGAAAAAATAAGTGCCAAATTTCTAGTAAAGAATCTAATGAATACATATAAAGAAAGATTCCTTTTCAAGAAAGTGGAATTGAGGAAGGGTTTGCAACAGAATACCGTTCTGTCGTAATAATTTATGCAGAATTTTGATTTTCAACTGTTGATGTGAGATACGATCTGGGAATGAAGAAAAGGTCATTTGAAGAGAGACAGTGCTTATGAGGGTCATTTTGAAATAAAATCTCGCTATTGCTGTTATGGTTCGTTTTTCAGTAGGAATTTCAATTTTCTTTTCTGTGTAAATTGTTTCGCACTCTGTTCTTGTTTGCTTCGATTTTGTTCTTTTTTTCTTGAAATTCTGAATAGGTTGCAGTAGATATATTGTCAACATATTTTGATGCTTATATTTTATGTTTTAAGATTTTTCATTTCATTTTGATAAGGTTAAAATTTCTGCTCCTAACAAAGGTAAAATATACTTCTGAAAAGTTTTTTTATAGTAGGCACAAAGCAGTCTTTTCAATTCTAAATGTTTGGAAAGAATTAGTAAAGATGTTTGCTAAAATCATAACAGTATAAGAACACATTTAATGAGATCAAATGATAAAATAAGCATAATTATGCTTTTCAAAAGAATTGTTTTCTGATGAGGTATAGAAAAAAAATAGTATAATTTTTACAGATAATCATCTGTAAAAATTGAATTAGTCAGAATCACCAAATATAACTTGTGCATTTTTTGAATAAAACCATTACCTGATAAACGCATACTTCTACGTTAATAATCATCAAATTTTAAATGTGAAATGCATTCAATACGTTATTTTTTATTATGTTTGAATTTTTATATGTCGTGATAAGCATTTGAGTTATTATGACTTACATGGTTTTAATTTCCGGGAAGGAAAACATGATTGGCCGATCAGGATTGTTTGCCGATATCATGTGCCCTTATGATGAGGACTGCACACGACCCCACTGCCATTTTTGGCACTCTAAAGGTTTTATTGTAATTTTATAGTTTTATTATAATTTATTTAATGTTAGATATTTTAAAATTCAAGTAGCGCCTTCCTCAAAATTTTTATGTATTTGTTATTTCAGACGACATATCACAGCAGCAACAACAACAACAGCCTTCTATATCATTGATGTCGACAGCTCAACTTGAGCAACCATTTGTGGGTTATGTTGGTTATGTGGAGAATCAGAAAACAACCACTTCTAGTCAGTCTATTTACGCTCCTCTAGATCCGGTTGCATACCCACAGCAGCCATCAACATCAGGTGTACTGCAGTCCGATAGTATATTTTAAATTATAATTTCTTTGTTTTAAATACTTCTACGTTTATCTTTTCATGACGAAATCGATAAAAGATTTATTAATCATCAGCAAAAACTTTGAGCAAACCGCAATAGCTGCATAGCGAATGATTTTGATTCTAACTATTGCAACAGTGAACATTAAAATATGTTTCATCAAACGAAATATTTCATTTCTTTTTAAGTTGCTTACATCCCTACAAAAATTACTCCACGGCCAATGTGTAAACGAATGCCTTCACCGGAAATCATTAAACCAAGAATGCCAGTGGAATTATTAGTGGATGATATACTGGATCCCGCTAACGATAAACCAGAAACTATTGCTGTTTCATCTGCTAATAGTTCAAGTTCGATTGAAGTAGGTTTTTTTTTTTTTGTTAAGCATGTGATAGTAAAATACTTCAAAAATTTTGAAACTCATGATAGTTTTCATCTTTCTAGAAGTTTATTTTTCGTAGTTCCTCTCAGTATTCTAAGGAGCAGATTTCAGCTTGTTTGATATTTCAGTCTTTAATCTACTCTGCGAGACTATTTCACGGCAACTTTTTAGTCAAACGATTTGGGAGAGTAATGCGCTCTTTTATATTCCCAATTTACACAAAGATGATGTATCTCTCTGAAACTTTTTATAACTTCAGATTCTTTATATTTGAGTTTTTTGGAAGTAATTTCAATAAAAGAATTTTACAGAGTACTAAAGTCTCTGAAATGAGTTTGAATGATTATGCGAAATCAGTAGCTGACATTGATACACGAATCGAAGAATTACAGCGAAAGATCGAAATCGAACGCCAACAAAAGGAAAAGATAGTTCACGATATTAGAGCACTGGTTAAGCCACCAGCTGTAGTTAGTTCAGACTCTCTAGCTGCAAGAAAACATTCAGTTAGTTGCCATATAATTGCATTTGACTTATCCAGTTAACATATATTATTGTGTCGACAAAATGAGTTCTTAGTTAGTATAATATCAGGTTTCTTTGAGAAGATATTGTTTGGATAAATTCATCCAGATTAAGCTAAACTGGATAAAAAAAACGAAGCAGGAATGTGTCGAAAACAAGATGATGAATATGTGAAATATATCCTACCCCATTGCATGCTTTATTTATTTGAATGGTAAACGATGTGAATTTTTAACTGAATTCCAGAGCAGTTCGATTTCTTCAGTCCGTGACTTATTCAACATATACCATTCAGCTTTAATTACTAAACACGTTGTTTAGGGCTCAAACTCGAAATCGAAACTAACTTATACAGGTGGCTACACGCCGACACCAATTGCTTTGTTGAAATCGGTGGAAAAAGCGAAAAATGAAGCTCGACAAAAGAAAAAATCAAGAACTGAAGGGAAATATAATGAAAAAGAGGATGTAATGGACTTGAAGAATAAAGTAAAGGGAGCTAAAGTGAAAGACAAGGATAAAGCGAAAAGCGTAAAAGTAAAAAAAGTTACGAATGTAGAGACAAGTAAACCGCATATGGCATTAAAGCGGCAACAATCATCTGAAAGAAAATCGCAATCAGTAGCAAAAAAGAGGCTTGATGAACAGATTTCTATCGAAGATCTTTTTGAAACCGATGTACGTTTATTTACATTATTGCTTATATATTTATTTATTGCTGTTGAACCCGATCTGACGTTTCATAGTACGGAACTATGCGCTGTCAGAATTCTTTTTCTAGAATGCGACATTCTTTTTCTAGAATGTTTCAAGCAAACTTAAAAGGTGTTAAAAGTGTTGGCTGACTAAAATCCGACGGTTCAGTTGTCTACTGTTTTATCGACAAGTTTATCCGGCAAACTCAAATTCTCACCTAGTTAGATGAATTGCTAACATATGTATTGGTTTCGATTTAGGTACCAGCTACGAAAAAGCAAAAAAATATGGACAGTGATCGGAAATCAAAAACAGAAAACGTACCTGAAATGGAAAAACAAAAAGAAGTGGAAATCAAGATAGAAGTGAAAAAGCGAATAGCACATAACAGTGTTCAGGTATTCATTACTTGTGGTTTTTTCGGTGGTTAATTATTGGAATGGGTGTTTATTACTTTTTTTTTTGCATATTTATTATCCATATGTTGGAGATAAATATGAGTTAGTCAATACTTCAGCCGATTAGACAAATGTGTGTAACAGCAACCAAAGTTCGTGCACCTACAATGGCTCAGCAACTCATGAATCGCTACCAAAAGCTGCAGAAGGAAAAAGAAGAATTGTTGAGGAAGTAAAACTTAACAATTATCTATTGGACATACATTAACATTCATTAGCTGATCATCTGAATTCTATTTTCAGCATGAAACTCAAAGAAAAAATAAAAGCAAATAAAATTACAACGACAGAGGAAAAGTATGATTATAAATCGGGCGCAGTAGCAGCAACGGTAAGCAAAGGCGAAAAACGAACAGCACACGTACCAAAAGTATGCTATTTGATATTACCGTTAAAATTATTCTCATGCAATATTTGTCACTAGTGGAACAATCACACATCCAACGAGGCAGTATATGAATTGCGATATCATTCACCTTTTGAATTAAAACTTGGGAGAATAATTCAGTAAAGTGTGTTTCTCTTTTGTTATTGTATTTCTGCTGATAGAATGTTTGGACCAGATTTTATGAATGTTTATCGTTGCGCTTAGGGTCAGACTAATATTATAAGTACATGGTGGAAAAGATTTTTTCTTTTTTAGTGATATGAAAGCTTTATTTTGTAATAAAATTGCTTTCATTTGTCAGTTCGATGCTGATTTTGTAATTTTTGCAGGTATCGAAATCTGCCAAAGTAAATTTAATACCGCTAGATCCATATTCATGTGGTAAAGTTCCTTACGTTTTGCGTACCCGTTATTTGAATTTGTTTTACATTGAATGCCAGAAATTTTGCAGTTCAACAAATGATGCTGTAGCTCAGGTTAGTTGACCTTGTTACCTTTGTTTGTCTCTCCGGCTTTCTAGATTTCTAAGTCCGTGATAAAAATATTCGTAAATATTTAACTTCATAAATATTAGTCCACGATAAAAATATTCATAAATATTATAGATATTTTAAAATTGAATAAGAAAGCTCATTTAGTTTTTTGATGTCTAGATGGAGAACAGAATGATTCTTTTTATTTTTGCTACTTAGCAGTTTTTAACGTTAATAATAGTTCAGGCGCAACAAGAAGAAAAAATGATAAAAGATCGAGCTGTAACAAAGGGCGGCTACACAAGTGCTGCAGTGAATGTTCTACGACGTTTGCGAGATATTGTTTCATCGCAAACTGCAGGTTATTTCCACATTTTTTTCTTATATTTTTCAGTTCTTGATCATTAACATTATCATAATAAATGAAGTGATAAGAATAGGTTGTTTAGGTAGAGAATCTTCCAATTGTTTATGAAAATAGATTTTTGATATATTGTTACTTTTGTATTTATTAAGAAGAGTTACTGCAAAATTCTGTTCATTGCATGGATGATTGCAAGATAATTTATTTTAATTACTGCTCCCATGTAAAACTCATTTTGCCTTTTAATTTTGCTGTTGAGATCCTAACAAAGTTAAAAATGGTTCTTTTATGTTGGATTTACAACACGACGTAATTCAAATCTCCATTTTTTTTACCATGAGTGGATTAAAGTTAAATTTATATATTTAAATGGATCGCATTCAGAGATGTTTGAGTGCACTTTACTCTTCTATTATTAAGAGACGCAATATTCTGAATGTCTAAGCTGTTCAGATATCCTTTTTTCCTTTTGTTGCACAACTCATTTTTTCTTCGAAAGGTTGAGTAAAATATTAATACAGCTTACGTCATTAATTTGCTAAGATTCTTCTTGGATTAACTAACTAATATTTTGCAGCATTAAAGTCTGTGTCACATTCGGCTATCCTTGCTGGTCGTCATCATGGATCCATCACAGTTGGCCAGAGAAGGTGTTCAGTTTCTGGAAAACAATCCATCAGTGAAAGGTTAATGTTTATGCCTCAGAATGCATCAGAAGTTTTAGCATATTTTGATTTTACTTTGCCGTTTAAAGACAAATGACATTGAAATGAGGAATGCTGTTATAAATAGAACAGCGGTGTTTTTTCCAATGGGAAAATTTTTAGTAGATTCTAACATTTATATCTTTCTCTGATAATCATGTAATTACTTTGCAGTGAATTCTACGAAGTGCTGCTTTCGAAATTTGTTTTAGACGAGGACAAATTGGAAAAAAATGGTTTCCCTTTATGGGAAAGTCCGGATAAAAAAAGAGTGAAGATCAAAACATCTGAATTAGACACTAAGAAGAAATTATTTGTAGAGGAAAGTGGTAAGTTTCCATATTCCGTTTGCAATTAGTGTGATTGATTCTTGCTGGTTTGGCAGGCTTCCACACTTGTCCTCGTAATTTCTTATTAGTCAAATTCTTATTTATTTAATCTGGTAGATTGACTTTTTTGTCTAAGGATTTTGGTTTTATTATTTTTATAATATTTCCCTTTTATTAAAGTTGATTACTGTTTTTAGATCTCAAAAGAATATGTTGTCGTTGTGGCATTGAATTTGCTCTTACACCGAAAGGTGAATATGTTGCACTGAGGCAGTGTGTATACCACTGGGGAAAGGCTTTTAAAACAAAAAGTCAGTTTAATTGTTTATTTTTTATTAAATAATGATTGTCAGCCAGATTTCAGCAAAAAAAATTACTGACTACTAGTAATAATTTGCATTGAAAAATACAGTTTTCTCTTCTTTGAATTCGGCAATTTTTCTAATTATTTCATGTTATTATTAGCTCGTGGACTATGGGAATCTCGCTACAATTGTTGTCAGTCGGATCTGAATGTAGCTGGTTGTTGTGTAGCTGATTGTCATGTCACTGATACTGCTCCAAAATCAGTGTTGGAGACCTATCGAGAGGTAAATTTCAAATTTTCGAATTACAATTTTGCTGTGTAATTTTATTGACTTTAATTGATTCTTTGCTAAATTTCCTTTCTTTGCAGATACCTTAACTCAAGAACATCTAAGAAAACTTTCCTGTATCTTGCTATAGAAAAATGCTTACTATGGAGAAATACTTTATCATATTGTTCTTTATCATGCTATACGCAGATTTGATAACGATTTGCGTAATTTTTATAGACACCACCACCATCGGGACCAAAAGATGAACGAAGCAAGAAAGTGTACGCATTTGATTGTGAAATGGTGTATACATCCTGGGGTACTAGTTTAGCGCGAATATCAGTAGTCGATGTAAATGATAAGCTAGTGATGGATGTTACTGTACGTCCACAATATCAAGTACGTGATTGCAATACACGATTTAGCGGTTTGACGATAGATCAAATTGAGGGAGCAGAATTTGATCTGGAACAGGTAGGTGCTTTTTCATGTTTTTCACAGCACAATTGTCATAATTATTACAAAGAATAGCAAAAATAGATGTAACGAAGTATAGCGATATAGTGATATAACGAGCTGGATTAAACATGTTTATAATTATATGAATGATGTCATACTGCTATGCATACTGCATTTACTATTCAGTTAAGCAAAAGAATGAGTGAAAGTAGGAGTGGAAGAGTTCAGAAATATACTACTACGAACTATAAGTTGGCACCATCTCTCATTTTTTGGT
Source organism: Acanthocheilonema viteae (assembly GCA_900537255.1). Classification (NCBI taxonomy): domain Eukaryota; kingdom Metazoa; phylum Nematoda; class Chromadorea; order Rhabditida; family Onchocercidae; genus Acanthocheilonema; species Acanthocheilonema viteae. Next base: position 19,836 of record UPTC01000239.1, on the reverse strand, counting down.
GCTTTTCACGTAAAAGTCCTATCTAACAAATAATATATTTCATTAGAGTAGAATTAGAGTAATTTTTACTGAGGTGTAAAAAAGTTCTCGTTTTTATCTTTTTTTTATATTAATTTATGCAAAAATTCACTGAAAATTTTCACTCTTCACTAAGAAATAATAATTTGTTATAGACCCAGGAACGATTCTTCGAATTGGTAAATTCAGAAACGATTCTGATTGGACATAGCCTTGAAAGTGATTTGAAAGCAATGCGTCTGGTTCATCATCGAGTAGTAGATACATCAGTTGTATTCCCACACAGACTAGGACCACCCTACAAACGTGCTTTGAAAACGATTGCTTCGGAAATACTGCAACTTATCATTCAGGAAGACAGTGAGTTGTTTTATTCTAAATTCTAAATTTTATTTTGTAGAAAGATATATGATCTTTTAGACACGGTATTTGCAGTTTTGTAATGTTTTAAAAAAGAATTCGAAAAATTCAGTTGATATTTATAGAAACAGGAGCCATCTTTTCAATTGTGTTTCATAGGTTGAAATCTGTTGAAATCTTTCGACCTTTCGCTCTCTTTTCATTGTAATAAATCTGGCCGTTGCACTGTTTAGTCACCTGAAACATGACCAATCAAGCACGATTCTGCACAAATCTCAGAGTCGTTTGACCTGCTCGCTAATTTTTTTGGCAATTAAAAATCTCATAACCTTAATCCCCTGTTCCTGATTTGGTTAACTTATTTAAATTCTAAAGAATATCTTCTATTGAACTTTACTTATCTGATTTCTTCACCTAAAATTCACATATTTATGAAGTTAACGAAACTGCAGAAGAATTTTTCACTATTTCAGTTGATGGACATGACTCTAAAGAGGATGCAAGCACTTGCATGCGGTTGATGTTACACAAAGTTGTGCATAATTAGCAATATTTAATGTATTGTGTGTTGAAACAGGTTTACTTTTAAAAGCTCAAATTCTAATCAATTTGTCTAATAACTTACAACTTACAGTTTTTGAATTTATATATATATAATCATATTTGAATAAGAGACTTCATACTTCATTCTTTAATATAGCTGTTGCAAGTTTATTTCTATACATATTCCTTTTTAAACTATCTGGCCAGAACTTATACTCCACGTTTCGTCTTCTTGTGTCCTTTATTTTTCCTTACTTCAAAAATTCATAGATTTAGCTGTATTTAGCATAAGTGATTTTGATATTTGAAGATCATATTAGATCTTTTTTTCTTCTCAAAAAAGTTGAAATTTGCTTGTTCCGTACAGCCACTTGAATCATGACAATGATAAATTTTAAAAGTAGCAAAAATAGTTCAAAAAAGGAAAGCAGCAAAAATCTTGTTGCACATTGAACTTTTTAAATTATATTGCAGAGCTCTGTATATCAGAACTTATGATAACAAATATATCACAATGAATTCTCTACAAAGTTATGAATTATTCGGCCAATTGATTTATGAAACACCAAGTGTTTATCTTTATTTATCTTGTTTGTTGTAAATAAATTTATGTTCATGCAGTTGCGTTTCCTGCATTAATGTTTCTGCATCGCGTATTTTATATCAGAAGGAGTGAAATATCCTCATTGTTTTACGTATTAGTAGGAAATGATAACTGCGAAAAAATCACTAAAGGTTAATAATTTTCTGTGTATGTGATTTTGACATTAGAGAAAAACCAACTAACTATTAATAGCAAAATAGACGGTTAATTAATTCTCTTTCGATCGAAATTTTTAACTCCGAGATATATAAATGCTTTTACCGCTAAATACTGAGATTTTGAATTTCTCCGTGAATCAAATCGATGAATTGTTGGAATGAGGATGAAGTTTGCAAATATACCGAGAAGAGTCTGGGAGCACAAGAAAAAGTCAGCACTTGCATCTTTCGTTGCTTATTTCACGGGTTGGAAGACGTACGGCTGGAAGAGGTTGATTCGTTTTATTTATACTCTTACTATTTCCCTTTCAGTTTGTCGGATGCTATGTTATTTTGCATGTTGTCCGAGAACATATATATTAAAATTTTAAAATTAATATTAAAAATTAAAATCTTACAAATCATGTTGGACATAAAATTGCCGGAGACATACTCTTAAATAATATAATTGTCAAGAAGGAAAAAATCTGTTAAATTCTGCTTTGCAAATATATCAGTCATTCTGCTGTGCAAATCATTTAAGTTCTTTATTTATCCTATTTGCCGTGGAAATTTGTTGTTTTAGAGATTGTGATATACGAGCTGTATATGCTCAAGAAGCAAAGAAATTTGGCGATGTGCCGTTAGCTTCAGGCGAACGTTTACGACGTGTCACTGTTTTGGTAGATACGACCTGTGCGGGTGCTTTCGATAATTTTAAAAAAAATGCTTTACCATTATTTAATTTAGCTGGTTTGCAAGTGGATATAATCAAGGTCAGTTTTTTAATGTCTAAGGACTTCAAATAAAGTGAATGAAAACGAATGTTTATTGCAATTCCGATCTCTATTGTATTTCTAGTCATTAAATCACTTCCAAAGCAATTGTGCATTAAATTTTAATATTCATTAGTTGTAATTACATTTTTGTAGCCCACTGATATTTCTGAATTCAAAACTATTGCGGAACACATTGATATAGCGGAATGTGATGCTCTATATATTATTGGTGGCGATAGTAGTTTAAGTACTGTTCTAAGTGCGGTGTATCATCAAAAGAATGATTCACCGTTACCTATTGGTGTTTTCCCGGGTGGTTCTGAGAATCGATCGCTAATTGGTTTGGTTCCTAATGTATTTAGTTAGTTTTCGGTCTTTTTTTATCCTTTCGCAGAAGAGGCAGTGTTTATGAATGATTCGCATTGCTGCGACATGGACATATTCTTGAACATTGCGATGGTATTATGTATAAGATTTATTTTGCGATGAAAAATTCCATATATATCGTAAACAGCTTTAGTTAAAGAAAGTACATTTAGTTGCTCATATAATATTCATTAAATTACATATATGATAACATGTATAAAAATAAAATATTTAAAGTAGCATATCTGCTCACATTTATTTAGCCAGACAGATCTGTCGTTACCTCATTTTTTTTGTTCAGCAATTCAAAATGATATCCGTCCATACTGTGAAAGTGCTATGGCTCTCATCGAAGAACAGATTCGACCGATTTATCTATTAAGCATAAGACTTGTAAGCTTTGTTACTAAATATCTATTTTGTGATTTTCATGTATAAACTATGAGAGTACTGTGGCAGTCAATATCTTAACATAACATGATTGGCAAACATGAGATTTGAAGCGAGTTTTAAGAAGTTTTTATCAGTGCTTTTAAAATTAGAGAATTTCAGGTATATGTTTATATGATGTCGAAATTGAAAAGTAAAAAATAGCAGTTTTATCTCCATTATGTTGTCATGTTTCGTCAGTGGTCTAGTAATCTACAAATTATCATTGAAGGAAAACTTAGAGAGCAGCACGAATGAAGAAAAACAACCATTTTACGGTATATCAGGCTTATATGCTGGTTGGTACGATAGAGTTGAGTCAAACAAAAATAAACTATGGTACTGGGGTGGATTAAAACGCTGGATTGCTTACATCACAGCTTATTTACGATCTTTGAAGGTTACATTATAATTAGCTTCAGTTTACCGTGATAGTTTTAATCTTCAGGTCTATTTGATTTTAAGCTTTGAGTAGTTTGACCAGAAAGAACGCAACTCGAAAAAGTCAGTATACTACAATCACTGAAGAAATTTTTATCATCCTTCATTACTGGTGTTGTTCTAATTTTCGAGAAAACATCTGTGCTATTGCTCAATTGAGGGTCATATTTGATGCGTAAATGAAGTCTATAAGTAAACTTTTCCTTTTTAGCAATATCCAGAAATAGAGCTTAATATGATTTGTGAAGAATATTGCGTCGGTTGCTGTAAATGTCGACCACAGTCTATGGTTGAAGAGACAAAACAGCAGAGGAATAAGCAGTGGTGGCATTACATTATTGGTTCACGTAATTATACTAGTGCGGTAAGTTTTCGGGAAATTAGCTTTCCTAAAATCATAAATTCTAGAGTCAAGAACTAAGATTGGTTGGGATAACCTAGATAAAGTGATCAGGTTTACTAATATTTTAGAATATTGTGATATTTCTGTAGCAACAGTCATGAGTAAAGTAATCAATTGCTGTTACTAAAAGTAAGATGTATTGATTGATATACTTGTTTAAATTTAAAATATTGCAATTTTACTCATTATAACGCACTTTTCTGATTCCCATTTGTCGATTTCTGCGAGAATAATTCTTTTCTATGAAGTCGTAAAGATCACCGCCATCGACATATTCCATAATGCTTTGCATAGATAAGTTAATTTCACGAAAACCAATCAGTCTTACAATATTAAGATGATGGCCAATAATTTCTTTTAATGTAAAGCATTTTTGAGATTAGCATTAATAAATATATAGTCTTAAAAAAAATCTAACTTTTAGAACAATATGAAGCCACAAATGGATTATTCAACAATACAAAACAAGAACTGTGGAAAAACTAAGGAAATGAAAATGAAAACAATCGATGTAACGTTTGAGAATACTCAAGATCAGGCAAGTTTGTTTGTATAGAAGTCTGATTAAATAGTGAAAGTAAACTGCATCATTAAATTATATCAGCTATTTGAACTTGATGCAATCTTTACTCCCCACTTTATTTCTGGCCATTATATTTATTCTAAGGTAGTAGAGGTCTTTTGTGGTACATAATGACAATAGTTAGAAATGTAATTTCTATTATATACCAAGAATGTTATGATCAATGATATTAATATGATTGATTTACTATCTAATTGATATTGGTAGAAAAGAAAAATAGTTCAATCTTTCAGAAGGCATGCGGTCTTCGTGTTCGTACTGGAGGTGCTGGACATAGTAGGATCAGTTTGTTGATAGATGGTTGGACAAGGTGTCAAACAAAGCAGTTGTCTGCATCTCCCAATACTGATTTCTATCAAAATGATCTCTTTGTTAAATCGGTAGTTTTAACATTTAGTTCGTTGCCAGATTCTTTAAAAAAAATCACAATATTCGGCAATGATTATAAAATAGATGATGCCTTAAGAACTCGAATATTTCTCGAATCAACTAATAAATATGTTAACATGTATCTTCCCTCTAAAATACGGGTATCCTAAATAACCTTATCAAGATGAATACAAGTTAAATATTACCTGATTTCTGGAAAAAATAAAACATCTACTCTCACTCAGTGAATTCCATTTCTTTTGAAATTGCCTATGAGTTGGTAATTTCATTTTTTTTTCATTTTGCATTAAATATCTTTGTCATGCTGTATCCATCACTACTACAATATTTTTGGTATCGCTAAGGGTAGAGTGAAAATTGAAACATAATTTCGTTTCTCTTTCATCATTTCACGTGAGATTATGATGCTAAGATATTTTGTTCGGATATGTTTGTTGTTGTCAAATTTAAATTTTTCGTAATTGTTCATCTTTTTTGACATAAATTTCTCGGGTTTCATATGTGTTGTTAAGTCCCTGCAAGTTGAATAAAATTATTCGCAGTTGTTTTCTAAAAGAATCGCCTCTCAACGAACGAAAAATTGTAGCTTTTTGATGCAAAAATATATTAAAATGCTTCTTGTTTTCATTTCCCATATCATTTTCCTTGTTCTGATTATTTCTATCTTTTAGAGATTCTTAGAGAACTTCCGATGAATTGGATTAGAATTCCAGAAAAGAAGTTTTCAATTATCTTGTGCTAATCACAATTACAGTGTGAGATATCCTCTCCTTATATCATTTAATTTCTTGAAAATTAAAGGTTAGGTTATATAAGAAAAAGCGGGCTTATCTTGCACAATTAATTCGCAACAAAATTAGTTTTCCATGAAATTTTTTCCAATCCTTTAAAATAATGCTCTAAAACTTGTCACATTTACACAAAACTCTGTTAGCCTCTGGAAATTCTTATAAAAATTGCATCGGACAACCGATATGCATTGTTTTAGTATGTAGAGAAGTCGGTCGGTTCTTTCAAATCGCAAATTTAAATGAAGTATATTTCGGTGTTGCTTATTACTTTCCAACAATAATATCGCATAAGTCTTTTAATTATCAAGTATGAAAATATGATAAAAATTGTAAAAACCGAAATTCACATACACCAGTCAAAACATGTATTATGCATGTCAAACTCATCCAGCATCCAACACTCTCACACATTTGTTCCCTTTTGAATACTTTTTAATTAATCCATTAGCTATGTCATTAGTGATTTGATTAAAAAAGAAAATATATAACAGTAATAACAATTTGAACATAATTTTTGATTTTCGAATAATATATGAATTCATAAAGGTGATTGAGTAGAAAGCAGTAGTATTCAATGTTTTACCATTTGTTAAAATTTCAAAAAAAAGAAAATTCATCCATTCAACGAAATAACACTATAGATGATTTGAAATTCACCTCAACACATTAGCACTTCCCAATTATTGCTTTTGGCATAATAACAACTTTGGATTATTCACATTTACCAGTTTACACTCAAAAAAAATGTGCATGTAAACATGTAAAATATTTCTTCCATTTCGGACATGATATCTATTATCAATATTACAAAATTTGTGACAATGTGAATGGTTTTGTTGAATTTCATAAATTTTCAGCAATAAAATTTCACCAAATGGACGTGCAAATATCCCAAATAAAGGTTAATCTTGTCTGTTTAATAATTCCATAAAGTGAAATTTACTACAAGTACGGAATTCCTCTACCATTTCGCACTTATTTAATATGAGGCTTAAATTTTTGCCATTAATTTTTGCAGGTTCGAAATTCGAGAAAAAAGAGGCGAAAAGGTAATTGAGTAATTTTTCATCCTGTTGCAGTGGAAATTTTTTTTTTGTTTTTTCGTTTAAATGAACCATAAGAGCTGATAGAAAATGCTGTTACTGCACACTGTTTAATCGTTTTTTTTTCTTTTTGTAACAATGATAGAAAAAGTTAAACTCATTCCTTTTCTATTTCGATCTCATATGAAGAGAAAACATTGTTTCTTTTTTTATGGATTGAAAATTTCTTTGAAAAAATACCGAAAGCGAACAAATTGAACAATTTCAATGCTATAGATTACCGAAGGTTGATGAAGAATTGCATACAAGAACAATTTTCGAACCAGTTAGTGTAGAAACTCGTCCAGCAAGAACGAAATCAAAAATTCGTAGCAAGCTGAAATGGAAGGAGGATATTGATTTAAATGAAAAAATTGAGGAATGGAAAGATGCTAAAACTGAAGGATCAAAAGATTCTAAAATTGAAGGATCGAAAGATTCTACCACTAATTCGGCTAGAGCGATACGTTTGAATATAAAGGACACGAAAGAATTCGACCAGATAGAGACGATAGTAGCTAACGAAAAATTGGGAAAAAGCAAGGATAGTACTGATGAGTTGCAGCAATCAATTCTATGGATAATTATTAGGAAAATTCTAGAAGAAATACTCATCTGGCTTATTGTCATTATAATTCTTATCATTAGAAGATTTCTTTGAATTTTTAAATTTTTCATTGCAAACTAATCAGTGCAAGAAATAAAGACTAAAATTGTTATGTTAATCAATTTGATTGCTGGTAAAAATGTCGAATGTTCCAATTCATATCATTCATTTCTGTAGTAATAGGTTGTATTTAAAAAATGAAAAATGATGTATTTTCAACGATAGAAAGGTAGAGAACAGAATAAACAGTTCTCAGAAGAAGTACCGGTGAACGATGGAGAGAGGAGGGAATACCCGTGAATGATCTCCATTCATTTATGTTACAAATATTCACTTAAGGGGTTTTATTCCATCCTATATAATCTCATTGTTTCTGACTAGTTTATTGATTTCCTCAGTTCAACTTTTCGAGCATCACTCCTTCTCCCAACACAAGTTGCCCCACCCTTTTCATGGGTAATTCCTTCTCATATCCTGCATGATCTTGAAACGAAGATGTGCATTCTGTGTTTGCGTGTATCATCAGCTGTTTCCTCTTCCCCACTCATTCATCATATCCCATCGATGATTATGTTTGCAGTAGCAAAGATGTAACTGCTCTTTTTACATCAATCAATAATTCAGTTAATTAATTAATTAATTGTGAGATGATGATTTAATTTACAATATATCGTTTTGATAGCTATTTGAATATGATGTAAACTTGTAAGCTCAATTTATAATGTATACAACATGTGATAAGTTTTTAGAGTGTTATAAATGGAGTGAATGTTATGCACAGAATTATTTATTCCATTAGATTTTTTTTTCTTCATTTATACTGCAAATGAGAGATAAACGGAAATAATTTGCGGCTGTACTGCAGATTGTTTGTCGAAATATAAAATTAAGTGTAAACAGTACGAAATTCTAAATTGATCATAATATTACCTTTTCAGTTTGGTTATCTTTTAAAATAATGTTACAATAACGTGCAGAACGTTAAATGATATGATTGCAAACAGCAAACGCTAAGTGAAATTCATCGTTAAAATTTCAATGATTAACTTTTTTTGGTAGAATACTGAGAGAGAAATTTAGTTAAATAATGAAATTCAAAATTTTTGCAAGAATTGATCGATCTTTTATACTCATTCATCAATGTTTCTCTGCAAGCAAGCATTTGTTTGTTTAGCTGATATAGCACACAATCAATGAGCAAAGTACATCAACGTCAAGAACACTAATAAGTATCTCCGAAAATACTTTTCATTAACTTGTTTCTTTCAAACTTTCATATTATCCCAATCCAGCCCAGACTCATTATTTATCTTATCATTCCATACCCTTAATATTAAAACACACGGTAAAGTGTTGTTCGTACTTTCTCAAAAGTTTATTGATTTTTTATTCTTCTGTTTTTTATTTTCTTATGTTAAAATCCCTTCATGTGTATTTATTTGACTTGAGAATTTTGTTATAGATTATTATTAAGTTGCATATTATAAGTTGATCGCTTTTCCTTCGAGAATTGATTTTCGCGATTGATCTATTGTCACCAATTATTTTTCTGAAACGTTTATCACATGTTTAAACTTTTACTTTTGGTAGTCATTTATTCATTTTTCCAGAGAAGAAAAATTAATTACGAACGAAAATGCGTTTATGTTGTAGAATAGAAGTATTTCTTGCTTTTAGACTTTTTGATGAAAGTTTTGATGAAGTGGCCTTTGTGTTTCATTCATTATACATATATGTATATTCCTTATCTGCAGAAAGGGAAATTAGAGCTGTGTTGTAGTATGATTGCTTGTGGATACTATGGATAAAGAAGCTTTCGTACATTTTCTTGGAGGAGCTTTGGGTGGTACAGCTGGAACAGCTATTACGTGTCCACTTGAGGTTCTTTTTATTAGTCTCCATTCAACTCATTTTGATAGTTTTTAGAATTCTGTAATTCAAGCCAATAAAAATAGTTTAGTCTAGCTTTTTAAACTTTAAGTTCAAAAAATTATCATTTTATCTTTCTGATGTTTATAAGCTTGTGTTTTATCCAAACCAGCAAGTATATTACCTTATCCATTAAGAGGTTAAAATATCTGGTGAAAAATGATTGAAAATTTACATATTTAATATTAGGAATTGAGGAACAAAGTGAAAATTTGAAGTAATCGAGAATTTGAACTTATTTCAGGTAGTTAAGACGCGACTGCAAAGCACAGAATATGCGTATACAACATTATCCCACTCGCATTCCGAAGGAACATCAAAAGCTCGTATACGGTTCCCTCATCCACACATTTTGCTATGTCACAGTCGAATGAGAACGTGTAAACTGATTAATTCATATAGACTATAATTTTACACTATAATTCGTGCTTCACCTAAGAAAAGAATATTTTTGTTAATTCAATGAGAAATTATTAATATAGAGTTTAATACAACAATGCACTTTATTCTTTTTAAATTTTATTATTTCTCAGATTACTTCCCGCTATACTTTATGAATGTTGCAGCTGCCAACATTCCTCAAAAGCTGCGGTTATGTTATGTGCCGCCGACATGTGCAGTTCAGCAAAATGTGCAACTTTTCGCAAAGTCTGGTTTATCTGTGCAGCAAAGCAGGAGCTTATATACTATGTTCAAGTATATTTTTAGTCTCAAAGAATATAACTGAAAATTATTTTATAAATCAAGAAATAATATTTGAACTCATATCAAACGTAAAAAGTTATTTCGTTTTTATACTGATTTTGATATCTTGGTCTATGCTGGAAAATATTTTCTGCGTGATCTCAGAGCTACACAGATCTTCAATCCTTTAAGTGACACATAACGACAGCGAAGATGATTAATGGTCGTTGGAATCATTAATAGAAATGCACTAGTTTTAATTTTGTTTTAGACAAATTGTGGTAAATGAAGGATTCTCAGCTCTTTTCAAAGGAATTGGTCCTAACCTTATTGGTGTTGCACCTTCGAAGTGAGTGCTTTAAATTTTTCTCGAGGTATGAAATACGATACAGCGTCTTTTGAAGACCTCTCTTTGACTACAGGATATCACTTGCGTGTTTTTCTTTAAAATTCGATAACAGTCCTTTGGAATCAATCAGTGAGTAACTTGTTTTATTTTTAAATGGTTTTTCATTTACCTTTCTTGCCATCGTTTTTGGAGGTGATGGCACCATTTCAGAAAACAATGCAATCTTTTTTGGTGGAAACGCATTGTTTGAATGTTATGTTCCCTCGTCTTTTTTTACTTAACTCCTTGTTTGAAATTACCGAAACTAAGTTCTTGATTGTGTGAAAAAGGAAAAAACATATTTCAGAGCAGTTTATTTTTGCACGTATTCAAGTTGTAAACGATTGCTAAACAGTTTGGATATTTTTGTCTCGAATAGCGCTATGATACATATGTCTTCTGCAGCTACTAGTGGTAAGCTTTCGTTTTTTATCAAATTCAAATGTTTTCCGGACTAGATCACTAGATAGACTAGCTATGACTTGCTTTTAAGGTTTCGTAGCTGCAACCGTCATTAATCCGGTTTGGTTGGTTAAAACGCGTTTACAGTTGCACAAAGGTCCACTATCAGTAACGGAATGCATCAGACGAGTGTGGAGAACAGATGGTTTTAAAGGTTTTTATCGGGTGAATATTTTTCGAGAATTTCGAAACGCAACATATTTGTTAGTCAAGCAAACTTGACTGCACATTTTTTGTCTCACCTTAAAAATATGATTTTGTATTCGGAGGGGAAATTACAAAAATATTTGATATTATTAATATTTTTTATGACCCACGGTAGTTTGCCTTTCTTCCACCTTCACCCTCCTTCTCTTAGCCACGTTTCATGATATGGTTCCAATCTTAACTGTATCTCATTAATCTTATCTTAAATATTGCAGCATATTAAATTACTTGTTAGAATAGTTCATTCTGTAGTTTCAGGGAGTAACCGCATCATATGTTGGAATTTCTGAAACAGTAATTCAGTTTGTATTATATGAAGAAATGAGAGCGTTGTTGTTGAAGTGGAAATCATCTTCTCGAGAGAGGAACATGGATGGGTTCAAGTGTTTAACAGATTCAGAAACAAATACGAAAAACTTAGATGAAAAACTTCGTCTGAAACAAGATGAAAAGCAGCTATCAGCTGTAAAAAAAATGTCCTTAACTGAAAATGACAATCGTGAAATGATTGATTTCTTCCATTTTATGCTCGCTGGTGGGACGGCAAAGTTCTTCGCTTGTTCATTGGCTTATCCACATGGTTCGTTTCTTTAGATATGCTTCTATTATTTGCTTTGCTCTGCAGTTATACATCATTTGATTAGGTATTGTTAGGCTAATTTATTTTTTCCAACGAAAAATTCAATCTAAAGGTTTAATAAATTTTGTCTTGTATCAATTTATTTTTAAGGAAATGTCGATCTAATCGTTACAGATTAATGATTTGAATGGTATAAAACGATTCAGTATTCGTTTTTTTTGGGGGGAATGGTTTTCTTTCAGAATCTGTTTAGTCATTTGAACACTGAATGAGATCATTGAATCTACCTCGATCTCGCGAAAGATTCGAGTTAATACTATTGGGTTTTCACACTGTGGGCTTTTTTTTATCGAAGATGAAGTTTTAGATTGAATATTCTTCATTACTTTGCTCATGCTAGACCACATTTTAATTTAAATTGTATATGTTATCATTTTTCTTTAATTATAGAAGTGGTACGTACCCGTATGCGTGAAGAGAATGCTATAACCAAAGGATTTTTGTCTACTCTAAAGTTTATTTTGCGAGGAGAAGGATTTTGGGCGCTTTATCGGGGATTGACTGTACAGGTTTGATAAATTTAAATAGTTTATTGCATTAGCTTTGCTTTTTTAATGACTAAAGTAGTGACTGGATTTCTGTTCAGTTTCGAGTGTTAAATAATTTGCCATATCTGAATAGCTGAAAAAAAATTTTGATTAGGTAGTAAATTTATAACTTGTAGCCAACATCTTGAACTTATCCATTTTTAGCTTTTACGAACAGTCCCAAACACAGCAATCACTATGGGTACCTATGAATTGACAGTACATGTATTGCATGGGTAAGCTGTTGTGATTCTAATTAAAATACCAAATATTACTATGTTACTTTCTATTTCTTTATTGTAACCAAACTCAACGTTGATTCCAAGTAATGGAAGCAATAACTTGAATATTAGTGAACAAATAATCTGTTCCCAATTTTAGTGTCCTGCGGTAAAGAAAACTTTGATACGTGGTATTGCGTAGTACGAATGTTCAATGAAACGATTATTTTATCGAGTCCCAAAAATGTAAATATTGGACTAGGTGACAGAATGCTTTTAAAAGATAACAAACAAAATTCGATTTGTTTATTGGAAAGCAGTTGCAGCTAAAAGTGGCTTAACGCAGTAATTGTTTCGCAAAAAATGATTCATATTGAGGAAATTTCTTGAAAAAGACGTATCGTATTTTTACAAACCAGGTTTCTTGAAATCCTTGAGCCAAATGGAAGCATTCTTTTTTCCTTTCCTGTTTTATGGACTGAATGATTTGACGGCAATAATTTTCCCTGAATTTTATTTGTCTGATGTCGGTCGTTTTGGTAATATTGATATCCTTCATAGTAATTAATATGAGAGCACATGAAAAAATCTGTGTTAGTAAATACGTATTATTTGTAGAAGAACAACTGGCTTACGGTTAGAAAACTCTTTCATATTATTATTCTTTTGTTATTTCAAAGAAAAATGGGTAGGCCTGTTTATCTATCTTATATTGATGTTAATAACTTGTTTTTGTCCTATCCTGTTATGAAGCTTAAGCTATTACCTTTTGCAGTTTTTCACAAATGGCAGTCATAATTTAGATTCTCTTTCAAAATTCATAATTCCTTTCGATATCTGCAGGTCTGGTTCAACTTATTCAAGTATCATTAAAAATGCATTCTGTATTATTTGCATCATTTCGATGCTGATAGAGTAGTCTAATCGGGACGCTTGCGATTCTGTCAATAAAATTTTCTTCCATTTTGATAACCATATACAGTTTTGTACAAATCTTTAACTACTATAATTTTACTTTATGTTTTATTCATGCTTCTTTTCTTTTCCAGTTCGTTCTTTTTGTAATGTTGATCCTGCTGCTGTTAATTTTGGGTCCATTTTTTTTCTTGGAAGCTTGTAATTTTCATTGTTGATTGCTGCGCATTTAAAGAAAAGCAATATGTCGAGCCAAAAATGAGGAAAAACATGTAGCAATCTGTTACATTTTTTTCTAAGAAAATCTTCCAGTTGTATATAAAGCTTTGTGTTATTGATTTCACTTTTTTAAATTTATATTATGGGAAGAATGAATTCAAAATCAGCCTAACTGCTTGATGTTGACGGCTATTGTTGATATGAGTTCTGAAAAGTTTTTTTTTTTAATTTTTTCTGTAAAATTTCCAATAATTTCCTTTTACACTTCTCAGTTTCCGGTTATGTTGCATTTGTTTGGTATGTAATCAAAGTTTAGTTCCTTTACTAATAGATTACTTCATCTGTTATGATTTCTCTATATTTAGCCGCTATAGTGTCAACGTCAGTGCTATGATCTTAATGGAATGTTGTTTCAAATCATATTTGTCATTGTGTTTTAATGAGAAAGTGAAACAATTTAGACTTCGAACTGAACATTTTTACATGCATTTCGACTTAGAAGGATAAAAAGACTGGTCAAATAAAATCTAACTTCAAAAAACTTCCTCGGTATAAAATTTGTTTTTTTAAAGTTCCCATAACAAATGTTAAAGATTAAAAATTTGTATATACGTATTGATAATTCATGTTTATATTCCTGATGTACAAGGAGATAAATATGCTAGCTACGTCTTTTTTTGTCCTTTGTTTTTATAGTTGGAAAACAAGCACTCGTTTCAAGTATTTTGGATGAAGAAATTGAGTGTTGAAATGGAAAATATTTTAGATGAGAAATTAACTGTGAAATAATGAATGTCACACAGGTTTTTAAAATATTATCTGATGTTTATAGATGATAAACAAATTGATATCATATTCATTTAGAGTGAATTAAGTGTGAACACATCGTTGTAAACAATACGAGTGCCATTCATTATATTTATCAATTCTGATCTTATAAAATTTTCATATTTCCTAGCAAAAAAAGTTTCGACTGGTAGAGAAAATGATTTCATTTTGTTATGAAATATATTGAACCATAGTATGAGTCTTATAAATCATTATATATAAGACAGATCATCGAATAATCAATCATAACACTGTTGAAAATTCAAATATGAATAAGGAATTGCTTATTAGGAAAGTATGAAAGTTAAAAAAAAAAAAAAAACTGATAAATTTATTTCGTCCATAAAAAGTCTTAAAAATAGCACATATATCTCCGCAAGAAATTATCACCACCAATCCTATCATTTAAAAAAAAAACCAAACCTACTAATTATTTTACTAATTCTTGCAGATTATAACCAATAGATTCACGATAAGTAAACTAACCAAGAAATAAGCTATAAAACATTTACAAATGAAAATTGCAACAAATACTATCTTTTGCTATTCTTGTCTACTTTTTAGTGGTGATAATTTGATATTTTGAAATTTCTTTCTAGATTCATCTTATCACTAGTGATAGATCGAAGTAATTTCTTTTCTTCATTCTTTAAAACAGCCAAAATTTACACACATGTTTAAATTTTTGTCAAGCACTAATAATTCATAAATGAAATTATAGAACAATATTCATTTGAACAGGCAAAAAAGAAAGTTCTTTTAATATAAATTCAATTCAGTTTAACGTTTATCTTTCTGCATTTGCATATGTGACTATTTGCGCAGCGTCTATTTGTTTATTTTGATATGATGTAAAAAGATTTGTGTGCAAAACATTTTACACACTCATTATCACAAATCAGTCAACTGTTCAATTTCAATATTTTACAAAAGTATTAAGAAAAGATCAGTTTTCATTCAACATATACATACATTAATTACTTCCATTCATACTACTTTATATAATAACTTCAAACATTTTTCTCGAGAGAAATGATATGGAGAAGGAGATAAATGACGAGTATCTCCAAATTGCTTTCATTAAAGGAAGAAATGTTAATAAATAATTGATTGATTAGTGTATAAAATTTTGCATATGAAATCGTCAGATTTTGTAAATTTTTTTTTAAAAATTTGCTGCATATTTTTAAATTAATGAATGCTATGAAATATTTCGAAAATAAATACTATAGCAAAAGATTTCATTTGATGTGATTTATTTGAAATGAATTTAAATAATTTCAGCAAGTGTTCGTTTACATTAGCAAAATAAGCACTTATAATTCAATTTAGACATCATTTAATTTCTTCCAATTCTTCAACTACGTATTTAATTTCGCAGGAAAAAAAGATCGGATTTAATTTTTTTTTTCATAACATTTAAAAGGCATTTACCATTGTTTTTGATTCTTCAAACGTTTTTTTTTTCTGTTTAATGCGGAAATTTGAAAGATTAAATGAGATGGATTACAATAAATGCATTTCTTTTCCAAAAAGCTATTTCAGTAGTTGAAAAATCTGAAGATTTAACAGAATAAACAAATTGATGAAGATGAATGTGGTATATTTTTTAAACGATGAAATAAAAAAAAGTAGAAAAAAATTACAATTATCACTTATCATTATCATAGACTTTACATAGCATTTACAGTTGTCCAATAGAGATTACAATCCGAAAATTTTAAGACACTAAAAATCGATGAAGATCGAGAAATGGTTATCCTGTTACTTTCGACTATTAGTTATAATCAGCTGAGATGAATGGAACAAAATTTCGATGATTGAAATAGAAGGAGGAAGTGGTTTTTTATCAGGGATAGATGTCATGATGTTATTATGCCTATGGCAAATAATGACTCTCACTTGGTTGTTTTAGCTAGCTTGCTTATTTGGCTTACATTTAATCAATGTGAAATAGAATGTTCCAAGTGACAAAATACGAATGCAAAAAAGAAAAAATGTTCGATGATTCCATCTTTACCAATTCTAAAAAAGCTCATTTATGTTCCAAATTTAGTATCGCTGATCCAATGAATTAATTTAATTGAAATTATCTCATCGTAGACTGTATCCAAAAAAAAAACATTTTACATTTCTTTTTTCAATGTCAAAAAAGAAAAAGAAAATAAAGGTGTTATTTTCCTTTTCTTTTTTTAAGTTAATTCATCTAAATCCTTTTGATTATTCTAAAAAGTATAAAACGTAAATTATAACGTGACGCGATTCACGCGATTTACATTTTGATGTCAATTTATATTTTAGCTTGTTGTCTTCGAGTAGAATAAAAAAAAACAAATCTTTATGCCTTATTCTTTCCTTTTTTTCTCGTTTTTTTTAGT
The DNA here is from genome assembly GCA_900537255.1 of Acanthocheilonema viteae. Classification (NCBI taxonomy): domain Eukaryota; kingdom Metazoa; phylum Nematoda; class Chromadorea; order Rhabditida; family Onchocercidae; genus Acanthocheilonema; species Acanthocheilonema viteae. Next base: position 2,905 of record UPTC01000239.1, on the reverse strand, counting down.
AATAATTGATCAATAAATACAATTCACTGATCAATTTTAATCGTATCTTCTAGTGAATTTCGAATCGAACTTTTTAACTTAAACTAACTTTAACATTTTTCTCGAAAATGTTAATTTCAGGATTTTTAATCTAAACTGAAGGATAAAATAATACATACATTAGTGACACACACACACACACACACACACACATACATACCTATACATATATACAAGCATACATGCACATATACACAAATACACATTCACAACACATACACACACACACACACACAAACACACACACACACACACACACACACACACACACACACACACATACATACATTAGAATCAGACAAACCAAACATTTGAAAGGACGGGAATAGGAAGGAGAAGGAGAGGAATGGATGAGAGAGATCGGTGGTGCTGATGGGTGTCGTCGGTAGCATTGATGGTGGTGACGGTTGTCGTTTTGTTGGTGGTACTCTCCCAGTTTAACTTCACATGTTTTACTCTTCCATTCAGTTGTTTTTCCATACAGTTTATATATTGATTCTACGCTAGAACTGTATTTTTGAGTGAAAAAACGTACAATAAAAATTAAAATCAAAATTTCAAATTTAATTTTTTTTTTCTTTAAAACAAACATCTCATGATGTTTGTTGTTGATTTGGAAATAAAATAAACAAATTGTGGAAAATGTGAAAATTAAAAATTGGACTTAATTAAGCTATGTAATTTGTGCTAAATGACGAAGACAGGGAATTTTTTCCAATGATATTCAATGAATTTTGCGATCTTAAAATAAACTTTTTCCTATCTGAATAGCATTTATCGATTAATTTGCATCGTTTCATATAGAAATTCAAAAATGTTATCTTTCAGGATTTTTTTTATCTTTCAAAATTTCCAAGAAAATTTTCAGTAATATAACTGGCAGAATGAATGATAATAGTAAGTTACAAAAAGGAAAAATTCGATTGCAAATTGAAGTTAACGTTAGTTAGCATCATTTAATACTCTAAAGCTAAAATTCCAATAACTTACCGTTTTAACTGTACGAATGGTTTTGTGGAAATATGTAAATTTCTGTAAAGTAAGGCGAGTAAATTTTTGGGTGATATTTTATTGAATTTTCTTTTTTTCCTCTAAAAACATAGAAAATTAATTTCTACAAATTTCATTTTTCAAACACTTTTTAAATTTTTCTTTATCAATTTGTTCTTGTTCGTTCGTATACATCCTCATCGTAGTCGTTTAAAAAAATTGCTATTCTTCTTATCTATGCATCTATCTGTAAAATTTTTCTGAGCAAAAGTTGAATATTTCAAATTTTTATTTTTTCAAGTTTAGCCAAATTCCAATTTGATAGTAAATGAAATATATGAAAATGTAATCCGATTAAAAATTTGACTCGCTAAAAGCTCAATGAATATGCCAAATGCAGTAACGGGAGCGAAAATTATATCATTCATAAAAATGATTATTGATGAAATCATTCAATAAATAAAAACGACTGATTACAATCACTTAGCTTCTGATAATATCACTCGCCGAAATGATTAATACTTTGCCCACAATGCGACCTTTCTTCTTTTTTGCCAGCCTTACACTTCTCTCTCTCTCTCTCTCTCTTTCTGCAAGTTAAGGAATATGCAATAACCAAACTTCTTCCAAATCACCTCTTTTTTTTCGTACCTATCACTTAATCCATTTCATTATGTCATTCAAAAATATCAGTTCTATCCACTTCTAAAATCATTGTTTTATCTTTTTTTTTTCTTCTACTCCAACACCTGGCTATTTTCATTTTTTCGATTTATCAATTCTAAATTTTGATGATCAAAGAAAGAATTGATACGAATAGATGTCATTCGTTCTCATTCATCAAAAAAAAAAAAAAAACCATTTTTTCATATTATTTGATCAAAAAAGTAATTTGATTTACGTCATTCAATGTTGGCTGGCAACTATTTCGTGCTATCATTCATTTAACAATTCGTCATTTTCTTTTTTGGAACAGCAAAATCCAATTAAACGATCATGCAAGCATTAAATTGAAAGAAGTTGTTAAAGAAAAAATCTAAAGCTTACTATAATTTTTCACGCAGATTGATTTCCTCTATTTCCTTTATCCTTCCGTCTTTATTCACACTTTTTTTTTTTTTTTGTAAAATAATATATGACAGTTTACTCATCAAAATGTTACAGTAAATTACAGGAAATATAATCAATCATGTTTACTTATCGATATGAATTGGCTGATTTTTATAGCAATCATTTATGTGCTATAATTTTGCTTCCTTTTTTTTTTCCTTCTTCAATTTTTATGATGAATTTGTGATGTATTCCGCTTATTACAATCAAATTTCTTGCACAGAAATATTCAAATTTGACGAAATGTATAACACGTCCCACGTGAAACTGATAAAGCATTTACGTGAAAAATTGGGTTCCATGCATATATGACTATTGAAAGTGTAAATTTCAAATGCAAACTTTGCAAAAATCCGCAAATATATTATTTGATTTTTTGTGGAATACAAAAAATTAAGAAGAAAAAAAGAGCATTTTCCTCTCATTCAATGCACATTTTTACTGTCTTTGTGAATATATACGAAAGACAACGAATATGCCTTAACTATTAGGCCTCTCTAAACAGAACCTCAAATTATGACACACAGACATATCATTTTGGTTCACTTTCCCTAACATTTTCCTGTTCCTATAATTCAGATGAAACCTATCAAAACAATTCCGTCTTCCTTCAACTGTCAACTATTTCCAAGTTGGAATAGCTGGAAGATGATATTTATTCACATATTTATCATTCATCATCTCATACTTTAACAGTTACGACATCTAAAAATCAGTGTACTGGGATATGTATGTGTGTGTGTGTGTGTATGTGTGTGTATGTGTG
>UPTC01000238.1:17857-50623 GCA_900537255.1 Acanthocheilonema viteae | reverse complement strand
AGTTCGGTTCAGTTAGGTTCAATCCAGTCACACTCGCATTCATTCAATTATTTTCCCTTTTATTCATTCATTTTTTCGTTCGTTTTCATATTTTTAAATAAACGTTTAATTACCCAAGTTTGAGGTTTACAAGCCGGTTTCTCGTCCTAACGCATCTTAAACTTCACAATATTCGACTCAACCCGACCTCTCGTATTCACCTCCACACAACTTTCCCAACAATAAATTTTGGTGCCCGATTCAATTCAACACAACTTTCACGACACAAAATATAAAATTCCGGCAGATTTCAAAATTGCTTTCTTAGTGATAAAAAAATTCAAGGATAACCCACTTTTGCATCGTGTATTTCCGAAGTACACAGATCAAATATATAAGTGTTTTAATTTTAAATTTGTAGCAAATATTTTCCACAGCTACTCGAAATTCTTGCACTAAGTACGATATACGCAGCATAGTAATCGCCGAATTTCATAATTAGAAATCAATTAAAAATCAAAAACAGTTGCATCCAGACCTATATCACTTTCTTCGCCGCTGGTGTTCTGATCTTCATTTATCGTAACATATTTATCGGTAAAATGCCTAAAAATACGGCGACTGACCGTTTTGTGAGAAAAAAATTATGAGACAAAGCATGAAAAATAAATGGCTTGGTTCGTAAAAATTAAAAACTTAAGACTTACTTATTATTACTGATTGATGGTGATATTGCGTTCTTGTTATTTGTATCTGAAAAAAAGTATGAAGAGAAAAATAACTTTAAAAAAAGTTTCGTGCTTCGCGTTTACCAATTTTGAAAGTTAGTTATTCCAACTCGATCTAATAAAAATTCATAAAAAAAGAAAAAATTATGTTGGATATTAATTTACCATTATTTTCTGTCAGTAAAAGACTCGGATCCAAATCTTCGTCATCTGATTCAAATTTGAAAGATGAAAAGCCTGAAAAACGGAAGCTTTTCAACCTTGCCACAAATTAAAACAGTAGTTTTAAGACACTTTGTTATGCTCAGAAATTCAATCAAAGTAAGTGATACAAGGTTATGTAATCTAGATATCGGACAATAATAGTAACGAACTAGATGCGTTTAACACGAAATTTTTAAGGAAAACAGAATTCTTCCTTACTATCTTTTCCCTTTTAATTATCAAAATTGAGAGATACAGTGCCCAAGAACTATGCATTTCGAATATTCATCCTTGAATTCTGGATAAAACTATTTGAAAGTGCAAGCATAAATTTATTAAATAGCGAAGATCACTTTCACACAACTCCTCAGATGAAAAAACACTTACAGTCATCTGCAGCGCTGGATTTACTCCTTAAAGATGTATCCATGAACCGTTTCCCACTCATCGAGTTCAATAGAGGAGTGTTAGACTTTCCACTCGGGAAATTTCCGGTTCTTAATTCAGTCTTATTCCTACCAGTTTTATTTGCTCTCGTATGAGATGTTTCACGACTGGCAACAACTGTAGTCGAACTTTCATTAAGTATTTCACTATGTAATTCTAGGATTGAAACAGTTGGATTTTTTTCATTCATTTTTATTTCTTTCGATAAATCCAACTCTTTTATCTTTCGATTAGTGATACTCAAAGAACCGCTAACGCTCTGTGATTTTTCCCTCTGCAAATCTTCCTTGCCTGAATAACATGGAATGTTAACATCCAGGGATTCTAGCTCTTGCTTATCTTTGGATTCAGAACCATTCAAATGAAAAGCTGGCTTTGTTATTTGATTTTGTCTTTCACTTCTGTTATCTGTTTCCTTCGACCTGATAACAATATCTGTTTTTTGCTTACGACAGGATGGAGTCTGTTTTTTTTTTACAGCAATCCCTTTCTTTTGCAAAGGTATCGAATTGGGGGGAAGTTTTTTGTTAACAGTTGTTGCTGAAATATATTTAGAAGATGTTCCAAATAATAGCAATGATCGTTCTCGACTTGTTGAAGGGCTGAAAATTTCGTAACTTAAGTTATAAAAAAAACTTTTGAAGTTAGCATGTCTGCATTTTATTTTCCAACGATATTTCCTCAACCAAAATGTCCAACTTTAATTAACCGTAACTAAGGGAGTAGGAGAAAACTTTTCCGGACTTTGGAAAGTAAAGAACTCAAATACTCAAATCAGATCCAACGGTTCAATCCCCCTACTCATACCTTCTAAGGCTTCATCAATATTAGACACTGAATAAAATTCGCGAAACTTTATGTAATCATACTTCGCTTGTAACAAGCGATATAATATGAATGAAATTAAGTGAATTTCTTCAAAATTTATAAATTTCAAGAAAAAATCAGTTATTTACTGGTTCCAAAAATCCGTCAGCTTTAGAGTATCTTTATTCTCAGACAGCAACGTATCCATATCCTTCGAATTCTCATTATCCATCTTCACAGTGCTATCTATTGCCTTACTGTTATTTTTGTTTGCACCCTTCCGAGACTGCCTCTTTCTAGCCGGAAGCAATGAACTTTCAGCAATATTTCCAATAAGCGAAAGCTAAATTGGACAAAATGGGTATATTCACCAATTCGGAAAGTCATATAAAAGATATGAAACGACGAAAAAAAAATCGAAAAATATCCGATTTCAATAACAGAAACTGACCACGTTTTCATTTCTTCGGAAAAGAAGCCTCAAATCCGAAATGTTGACAGTTGAACGCCTTGCATGCCTGTAACAATTACTACTTTCACCAATCGATTAAACTTCAAAGACTTTGTCACATAAACACTGCACAAAATCTGTGAAATCTTACTTTGCAAACTGCAAGAGCTCACTGGGCCAAGTAACACATAAGGTATCACATATAGCGAAAGCCACCTGCGCGACCACTTCTTTATCAAATTCCATTTTTTGACCTTTTTTCTCCAACTCCTCAACAACTTCGTCCTGTATAAGCATACACGAGTAATGGATAGCATCGACGATTTCTTGGTACTGAAAAAAAGCATAAAAATTACGAACATTTCAAAATCATCTCTCCTAATGTGATTTAGTTATCCACGATATTCTAGAAAAGATTCATATACTGATCCATCCATTAACTCATTACACTGAATAGGTTGCATGTCTAAAATGTGATCATGAAAATATAACTGTACTAGGAAGGCCGAAACTAAGCAATAAATTCGAATTATAAAATATAAATTTTATTTGCACGGAAGATGAAGAAAACGTTTGCAGTTACTATACATAACAGAAAATGCTCGTAACTTAATATTATACATTTATTGTAATTCAGCAGAGAGAAATAACCATCAAATCGCAAAAAGAAAAATTCAAAAAGCAAAATCAAGCCTGATAACATTTGCAAAATAGAACTGTTGATGCCAAATAGATGTTATCAGACTGATAAAGAGAGATGAGTAGCTGTTTACCAAATGTAAATTTTCAATTTAATAAAAATATAACGATTGTAGTTCTACAGCAATAATGTAAGGGGTACTATGATGCACACTTGTAAAGGCTGAAAAGATTCGCTCTTAAGTATACGACGCCAAAATCTAGAATATTTATTACTTCTGAATTATATATCAGGAGGAGAAAAATCGCATAATGAATCAAACCAAGTGAAGCAATTATTCACTGATGTCGATGAAACAATCAGTAATGGAATTATTAAGACAAGAAGAAATCTGTACAAATATATCAAGATTTAAGCCATTCATGTGACATCTATATAAGCAGTCAGCTTAATCAGATGATATCAATTATGAATAAATAATTATTGATTTTCATACATCTTTTTCAATCACTTTTTTTTAAAATTAGAAGCATTGGAATTTCTGAGTATATATTACAGTTTCGCATCTTTAATTTAAAATAAATCTCCGCTTCATTTTCGATATGGAAATCGATACTCACGCTTTGCCATCGTTTTCGTTCCTCGTATACAAGATCCAGGAATGTTCGAACAGTACCACCTCTATCTGGCGCCATAATGTATGCAATTCCGTTAGGCTTTAAATGCCTATAGATGCAATTCAATAAAGTACGATGCTCCTCCGTGAAAAATAAACAATCAGCGCATAAAACAACATCAAATTTCTTGTTTGGTATAGTAATGTTCCAAGGTAGCACAGAGCAGGTTACGTGATTGCTTAACTTATTTATTTCAACGATTCGTCGGATGTTTTGCACGGACTTTTCATTACCATCTGTTAAAACTACTTCTGCTGAACCAAGTGCAACCGACGTAAGACCACTTAAGCCAACCATTCCCGATCCAAGTTCCAAGACAGTTTTGCTTCGAACCAGCTTTTCATGCTTTAGCAAATAATATGCCAAACATTCTTCGGATGGCCATACTCTGATATTTCCACTGTTGTTAAAACCAACCAGAACATTGGGTGTCGCGGTAACAGCTGAATATATGTGGACATCGAACTCGATATTTCTAACAGGAGATTTTAAGTGATACCAACGACCCTCGTTGGAAAGTTTTGGGATGACAAAAACTTCAAAAACAACAAACATCGCTTCCATATCAGCTGTAGCATCACTAGCTTGTTTTCTGATGCATCGTAGGTGATAAGAAAGTAAATTCCAACGTTGTCGAGCTTTGGAAATTTCTGCTCCGCATAATGATTTCTAATAAATAGTATTAAAGATATCACAAACACTAAAATGGTAATCAAAGTAGTAATCGATTTATTTGGCATGACCATACGAACTTGCTTTTTTTCACAATTTACTAGATAGTACATGCTAAAAAAAAGCTCCTTAACTGTCGTCACAAACATAAAACTGTACTGATCGCTGTGCAAAAAGTTCTTATCCTCTTGGTATAAGAAATGTTTTTGCCCCTTTCTGTAAATACAAAACAATTTCTCTAACATCAATGTGCATACACCATTGCATGGTGTGTGAAGCAAATTTAGGCACTCTAACATCACACCTAAATCTGCTCGAAAAATAATGCTTCAGTTCTCATACATAAATTCCCTAAAATGCTGAAAATAATTTACTTCATGTTTCGAAACCTCAGCATACGGAGACTTTTCCTTCTCTTCCTTTAATCGTTTGTTAGGTACCGCAGCTAAATCCTCTTCAATGACCACAGATCGTTTACCATCCCCATCTTCATTACTATGATCGACGTCATCCATTATACATTTCCTGAACAAAAGATCTATTATAAATTAACCAAAGTGTTCTATTAAAAAATTCGGCTAATCCTGCATACCAATCACTGGATATCCGAAAGGTATGTGACAGTATTATTACTATTCCAATTTACTGTTAAGCATTTTACCTAATGGATAAGTACAAATAATTTACTATATAATTAGCATTTTTCTAACTTTGTCGTAAAATTCAACATTTTTTTCCAAAAATTTGATTAACTTTAATTCACTATTTTTTTTCCAGTAGAATGTTCAAACTGGGAAAAAAAGAACAACGTACTTACGACACCACTTTCTACAATATTAGATGGAAGTCAAACAATGGCAAATATATTTAAGAAACAACTAGGTATAGCATAGAGAATAGAAACTAAATGAAATAGTAAAAATAAACAATTATGTATAATATAACAAAGAGTTAGCAAGAACAATCCTACAAAAGGCATCTTCACCTTGACCGACCACAAATTATAGTATTATGAGGCTAATTAATAAATTCCAATAAAATGAATTAGTCACATTTCAAAATATTTCATATTGAGCTTGAAAAAATTAGCCACCCAATGACACCTCTAACGTCTTCTGATCCCATACTGTTACATTTTAACCAATATACAACTAATGAATATCTTATTTGAGTTGTCTTGTCAGATTCTTATTCATATTCTAACATATACATAATTTAGTTATTTCAATATATTCTAATTCATATTTAAATCCAATAATCTAGCCATTTCAATAAATTCAGATTCATACTCCGTTTCCAATTAATGCAAAAAATATAAGTTAGCTTTTAGCACAGTTTTAACTTCAAACTTTTTCCATGCTTTTACAAATTTCACATCACATCAATGCATACGAAATTGATGAAAATTTTTTCTTGCCTTACACTATTGAATTATATGAAAAAATAGGCAATTTAGAAATTCAGTAATTTTTGTAATTGAAATATTGAGCGGTCGTTCACTTCTAACAGTTATCCTGGCAATGAGTTCTGATATCGGATCTCTAACAGATGATCCCGCAACAGATCCATTAAATGCATATATTTTATTCCTTTAATTTATAACAAAAGTCTTCTTATTGTCATGTTTAAAATCTAACTTTCTTTCTTTCTTCCCTCTATTTACGACCAATCCTTCTTATACTTATACGTATTACCAAAGTCAAGACTGAATTATTAAAATACATAAAATTACATGGATATGGATAATTTCGATATAGTTTTACGAATTTTCTTTAATTAGTAAGAAGTTTACAGGGCTGGTCAAGTCCATTCACTATTTCACAGTATGAACATGATAATCTGAGGACCGCTATCACGGAGACATCTGAAATCTCAACAACAGAATACAATGATCGAAATAAAAAATATCCAGCTGTCGCTAGATCCGTACGTACCATGGATATTGTAAAAGCATCCAACCTTCTTGTTAGTTCTGAATCATGAATTGATAACTCAATAGGCTTGTTTCATTCTTAGATCGCTTTTGCGAGGAAGATTACTAATTGAAAATTCAAATTTCAGTTTACTTATGTAAGATATTCGAAAATTTATAGTAGAGAATAATGTGATTTAATAACAGATAAACCATAACTTGGGAATTATTGAGGGAATGCTTGGTTCATTTCGAAAACAACCGAATCATGCCGCGCTACCAGGTTTAAATTTTTTTCAAAAAAATGCTAATGTATATTAGATCAAATTTTAGTTTATCTATGTGAAACCTACATTGAAAATAGTTTTCAAAAAAGTAATTTACGAATTTTCAAAAGAATAAATCAGCAGAGATTACAATAAACAAGTCATATAAACGTGTCTTTTAGATGTCAATACTGAAATGACTACCCAACCATCGATATCATCAAGTAAAAAATCAAAAACACAGTAAATTTCATGAATCCTTTTCTTGTAAAGTTCACACCATACATTAAATCAACAAAACAAAGATAGCATGACCGGCCGTGCAAATACAAAATAATCTTTAATGGCTGGTTTCGTAAATCAGTCAAGATACCTGTGTATTGATCACATTCAATTAGAAATTGTCATCGCTTCATCAGCTAACGCGTTGCACTGCACAATTGAGAAATCGTTATAGACTTCATTACTGATATGCACTAGACTTTTGGAATTTAAATATAAAACTTAAGGCTGCCGACAAACCAATCAATTTCCTCAACAACGCCAAGAAACGAAATTTTAGAACGAAATTATGACTTGTCAGCATGGTCAAATGGTGATACTATCGAATACTGTTTTACAATCCTCTCCATCGTTCTTTCTCTCGTTTGTCAAACTTGAAGTGAATCGAGTTTTTGACATCTCTATTTAATGTTATCTATCTTTCCGAACAATGTGTTGCCACCTTAATGTTATTCAAATTTTGTAAAATTTTCCGAGTTTCTGAAAAATAAAAATTGTTGAAGAACAAAATTTTCAACACCGAAACTATCAAATATTAACTTGATTTAAGCTGAAGAAAATCATCACAATATCGAGGTTAAACAACCGATTCAAATTGAACAAGAAATAGTAAGTAAGAGCGGTCCGTGTGATATTCCTTTTAAGGTAACCATTTATTCATTCATTCATTTATGCTTCTCGAAATAAAAATCAAACATCACTTCAACAATGCTTACATAAATGAAAGCCAAATTTTAATACAGATATATTTGCTCAATCTAACACATCATTCCTATTTATTCTAATCTCTTATAATTTAAAATTACTGTTTTTTTTCTTTTAAATATATCACTTGGTAAAAAAAAAAGTTCCATGCAATTGTTATTTTTTAAAGAACCAATATTATATTATGTGACTTAAACCTTACTTAAGTTTGTATCACAAAATCACGACGTACTATACTGCAGGCACATGGATGTATCGATTTAGCACTACAAGCATCCACACCAATCACATTCATACTCACAGGCATCACTACTTCACGTGAAATACGCATAAGAAAATTATATGTCAATGGACAAAAATATGTTTTCGTGTAATTAGTACTAAATGATATCTGTATGAAATGTAATTATTCATATGTACGTCTAATTTCTTTGAATCCTAAACGTAACAAGAAAGAGTACAAAAAAGCTTATCCTGTCCACCTTACTTTATTATAGAGAGAACACATTTACAAAATTACGAGAAAAAAAAACATACAAACAAATGCTAAGAAAAGCATCAAAAAATTATGCTGTTGAAAACAAACAAATGCTAAGAAAAGCATCAAAATTATGCTGTACAATTACTTGGAAAAATAATATGTAATGCAAAAAATCACACAAAAATTATGAAAATGACGCAATCACTCACGTATCTGCGCAACGGTGCAATTGAAAACGTGAAAACGTGTTGAATGGAAGCTTTTAGGCATATGGCACCAATTGACACTTTCCTGTCATCGTTAATTGATGAGAAAGTGAAGAAAATGTGCAAGAAAGAAGTGGTGGAGAAAATAGCGCGTAATATCGGTGAAGCGGGGAGTTAAGATGTTGCGAAATATAATTGATTCATTTTTCAAATTATTTTTAAAGTTTCCAAATTACCTTTGGTTTGATTGTTTTCATTTTTAATCATATTTATGCAGCATATCGTTTGCATTCTATAAGATGTGAAATTAACTGAAATAGGTCACGTGGAGGAGACGTGAAAGGTGAAGAAATGTATTAGTTTGATGAAGGAGGAAGAAAAAATACTCCTTCATCTGTTCTTTTTAGGAAATATTTTTGAAGTAATTTAATTTATTTATTTTTCCTTAGTAAAATAAGAAATTAATCTTGTTTTTCCTCTAGTGAAATAAGTAATTATTACATAGCCTCATATCATATTGATTTGTCTGCGCCTATTTCATAATATATTTACATATTTGGTATTTTCTATTCGTCAATGTAATTGCACGTATCTGCCTTAAGCAATCATTTATATCGTAACTTCTCTAAACATTTATGTTAAATGACTATTTTGTCGATAGATGTTAACGCAATTATAATAGAACTTATTGAATTTTTAAGTCAAAAGTTATGAGAGAGAATTTAACCGGAAATATGACAAAAAATCCAGACAAAGTTTTGCTAAATTATCAGAAATCACTTTTATTTCTCAGATTGCAGATTTATTTTTTTAACACGTATTGTTTTTGATTTTTCCTGATGAAAAAGACAAACTATTTAAGTTTGCGATTAGTTTCACTTTAGTTAATCTATTTTGTTCCAATTCAGTGAGTTTTCGATCGATTTTATTTCCCGAGATCATTTTTTATTCCTGATTTCCAGTGTTTGGGAGGAATCACTCGGTTTGTACAAAATGCATCAACCCGATGCACGGGCATAACCCAGCAGCACTTTCTATCTATATGTGTTGACAATGTCATCACGATCGATAATTCACGCTATATTCTCTCCACATATGTTGCTGTCGTAATAAATTGACAGTTAAAGAATTATTTTAAGGTAACGAAATTTAAAAACTAGCTTCCTCTATAGCGAAGTGGACGGCATATGATCCGCATTTACGTCTTTTGACGTAATTGTACGCACATACTTCAAATGGATATCGCAAAATGAGTAAAAAGAGCATTTCCTGTATTAATCATAATGGATACAAGAAAGTTGTGTATGTGCAAGAATGAATTCTCTTTGTTAAGAACCGCATTTCACGTAAAAGTATAATTTTGCCTGTAAGAGCGTGTAATTTAGATGATTTTAATGCTAAGTTAGTATATCATTATATCTTGTAGTACACGTCATATTTAGTAATGGGTTTCATGCATTTATCAAGATACGAATTATTGATTAGTAGAGATAAGATCGCTACTATGCAGAATTTTTATCTAATAGGTAATGGAGTTAAACCTTTCAAAGTTAAAAAGTGATAGAATTGAACGATAAGACAATTATAAGTTGTGAAAAAAGATAAATTTGAAAAATTGCAGTATCCGGATTTGTTTATTTTAGATTTTGATTTGGTTATTTTAGCAATATGTTCATGTTCGAAAAATAGAGTACGAGCATTATAATATTCTCGTTTTTGTTTTTTTTTTTTAGAGAAAAACGTGAAATGTTTGGAATTTGAGCAGATCAGGATAAAGTAGTTCATCGTGCATTACGTATATCCCGGAACACAGTTGTATACATACAGCATTGCATAGTCAATGTTATATCACATTAAGGATTTTTGTTATTTTTTATTGATGAGTGATAGTATGTGATGATGCAGGTGATCGATTCAACATTTTATTTTGGCAATAGAGAGAAAATATATAACGCACGTTTTCTTTTAGTTTAGTTTTTCATGAAATTTCTTATGTTTAAATTTTTAATCCTTGCTTTTAATTACTTTATGCGTATTGATTATGACATTGATTGATTATTTTTTCCAAAACTTTCCTTAGAAATTATATTTCTTGACATGTTATCGCGTAACTAAATGCTATGTTTTATGCTTATTATTTATGTCACCATCGAAAAACAACGCTAAATGATCTGATTATTTCAGTGGCTTTTATTTCGTTAACTATTTAAATTATTTTAGACTTTTACAAGAATTTGACTAATGCCATCACTTGGCCGTAAACAGTTCAAGCCATCACCATGTCCAACTGATCTGAAACCTGATGATAAAGTATTTCATCTTCCACTCACCAATGAAATTTTTACATCATATGAGTACGTTTTTCTGTTTATTTTCCGTGATTTTAGTTAGGAACATGTCATGCTTGTTAGCGCATTATCAACTCACATCTCTTTTTACGTTACATTAGCTTTAACTGAATTTTGAATCGGTAACGCTGGTTTATCGAAGTTTCTGGTCATTTTTTACGTGGAGCTAAAGCTGGAGATTTTATAATTCTTTCTCGATAAGCTTTTTTAGAAATAAAATATTATTTATAACGGTTTTTGTTTTCAGCGATTTCTTCCAGCGGCAAATTGCTCTCAGTTCGATGGTTTGGACATGTTCGGTAACCGGTAAGACGGGGTTGACGTTTGAAGAAGCCCTTGATTCTGAAAAAAATGCGCAGGTAAGCAAGATATCTGGATTGCATCACGCAGTAGTTTATTATGGAGATAATAGCAGTAATAGAGAAGATCTCATTATTGTACTGCGTGATTTTCTCAAAGTAAAACATGTTATGCGAGGTAGTGATATTTGTATTTATAATTGGATTTTAATTTGTAATAGAATGTGATTATTTTCCAAAAACTTCTGTCAAGCTAATTGGAAGTGTTTTAGGAAACGCTGAAAACTTATCCGCCATCCTTTGCAAGACCTATTCTTTATCTTGTATACAAATTATCATGTCGTGGACGAATCGAGGATTTGGTGAACGATATTTATTTTTTTGTTAAAGATCACTTTTTGCTGGGCGAAGAGGTTACGTACAGTAGTGGACGTGGTCGAAAAGATGTTATAATAAGAAAAGTGACCTACATTGATATGGAAAATGATGTGACAAATCAATACAGTGATGTGAAGAAACCTGCTATTTTGTGAGTTGTTTTAGTTAATTTATTTATAATTTGACTTTATTGAAGTGCTTAAAAATACTTTTTTGTTTTTGTTTCCATTTCAAGCTAATATTATTCGCAGTTCTGCATCTTACACAACTTATTGGGTCATTAAAATTTATTTTCGAATATAATTTTTTAAGTGTGAAAAGGGGAGAGCTACTAATACCACCAGCAGAACGTTATATGTACGACGTCCTAATATTAGACGAGCATAAAGGGGATGCTGGCAATAAAGTGCGCGAACGAGTCAGTCATCAAGATCTACTGTAATTTTTTTGAATTTTTTAAATGATTTTTCTAAAGCTTCAAATTTTTTTTAGAACTTCAAATTTTTTGTTTACTTTTACTAAACAGTATGTTTCATATCATTTAATATTTTCCAGGCGAAGTAAATCTTTATGGGCTCGGAATATGATACGTGTATTCTTGAAAAATTCTTGTACGACGGATCATGAGCGTCTAACAGTAAAAGTAAACTTTTCGAAATTAAATTGGTTGTTGGTTTTTTGGTTACTGATTTTGGAAGTATTTTATATGTATCAATATATTCCATAGTATATTTGATGTATAATAACTTTCATCGAATTTATATTTCTAAGATACAAAGCTGTGTTTCACGCTTAACCACGTTGATTTCATCCTTTGAATCACAAGAAGCTTTTTATAGCTGGGATGATAAGGAACTTTAGGTTAAACTTTAGAAAGAAACTATTACTGAGAGAAATACTTAGAATTTTTGTTACATCTAGTTAATGTTCTATTTGTGTATTTATTATTGCGCACCAAATTCTATCATTTGTATGAATTTATGCATTTAACTTGTTGTATGAAAAGTTAATTTTTTCAGAAGGAACTGCTGGAGAATTTTCAGTTAGAAAATATGTCTTGGAATGAGGTGTTTGCTGGACCGATTGCGCAGTTTCCGCGGACACCGTTAATGCACCGTGGCCCAAATAAAGGAGTTTCCCGTCCACCTCGCAATCATCTAAGTACTTTTTTTCAAAAAATATTATAACTGACTATTTAACTAAACTTCTGAACTTTTCATTGGAGTAATGTACTCTTTTTAGATCCTATTGTATTTTAGATGGCCATCCTAGTGATGATCCCGATGCTCAATCAACATCGGACGTCGAATTTGTCGATATTATTGAAAAAGATAAGCTACATGCGCGGTCTAGAAAGGCATCTCTAGAGAAGGATAAAAAGGAAAACGACAAGAAAGGAGAGAGTGGCAAGAAGAAGAAGAAAGCGGTATAATTTATTTTAATTTTAATTCAGAATTTTTAGTGCTGCATATTGCAGTTTGTAGTTTCTAACACTGGTGGACATACAGAAAATGAATATTTAGATTGCTCATCAGCAGGAAGAATTGGAAAGTCTTTTTGAACAAGCACGAAAAGTAAATATCAAAGATCTTTCCCATTGGGAACAAGATGAGCGTCTGTTATCTGAAACTGAGATTGTTGAATTAAAACAATTAATCCGACAAACAAAAGAAAAGGTTTGATTGAAGTTAAATTTATTTTTCCATGTAAAAAGTTGACATACTATTTGAAATTTTTGTTTAATGATGATTTCAAGAGCGGACAAAACATTTAATGCAAAAACCTTACAAACGAGAGCTTGTAAATTGACTTTTAATATGCACCCCTTTGCGTTCTATTTACTGCAACTTCAAGGAACCAGTCATCCTAGTTTTGGCCTGACACCAATGAATACCCTAATTTCAGTCAGGACTAATTTACCACAACGTAAATTTGCAGAGAAAATTTATATCCGTTACTGCATAATCATCCAAATATTGCTTATTTTAGGAACGTGAAGAAAAACGCCTGAATAAACAACGGGCGAAAGAAATATTATTGGAGTGGAGAAAACCAAGAGATGATATTCTTTGTGACGACCTTCAAGTAAAATTTATTATTCTTCATGTTGGAAAGTTTCAAAAGGAAAAATCGATCTCTTTAATAAAATCAAAAGCTTGTGGATTTGATGTTGTGTAATTGAGTAATCAAAATCGTTCATTTTAAAGAATTGCACAGCTAAGTTATAGTTCTCATTGCTGTGATATGAATCAATTATTTCATTACTTTTCTTGTAATTTTGCAGCTTTAAAGTCAAGAAATTATCTAGTAATTTTTTAGCCCTTACCTGAATTGTCACCTCTTCTGCTTCCTCTCTGGATGTCGGACGACGATTTCGGCGACTATTTATACATTTTTGAATTTTTCCAAAGTTTTGCAGAGTTGCTGCCTATTAAAGAAGTATGTTCCTATGTTTTATGATCTCTTACTCTATTCTAATAGTTTACAGCACTCGTCAGGTTTTTCAAACCAATTTTTTTTCAGATCCGTGGCACTAATCAGGTCAAGTTTGGTGAAATTATATCAGCCGTAAGAAGTCAAACTCCAGAACAAGACAGTTTATTTGTTCAGTTGATGCATATTTTGTTGAAAGCCAAAACTGAACGAGCTGACGAAGAAGATGGTGATGAAGGTAAATCCTCTCTTATTAACTTTGAATACCTTGATTCCATAACATTTCAATACAAAATTCTTAGCTTTATCGATTATTTTCAGTTCTTAATTTTTTTTATCTAAAGTAATAAGTTTTTTTATCTAAAGTAATAAGCTGCTAAGTAATAAGTTTAGCAAGTTTCAATATTTCAAATATAGTTTCATCTTCTTAATTAATATATTGATTTGATTTCCGTCTCAAATTCGAAACAATTCTTCTTCTTAGCTTTTTTTGATGCTGTAGAGAGATAAATTCGAGTTATTACTCTTTTGTAATACCATGCTCTCGGAAGCAGTGTCAGTCGATTTTATAGTTCCAACACAGTTTTGCCAAGGCATACAAAAATTTATCATTCATTACTGTAATTTATGAGTGGTGAAGCTGTTGGGAGTTAATGGCAATGGTCAAAAATAAGATCAATTATTTCAGAAACATTTCAGTTTTGTTATTTTTAGCTAACTTGAGCAATAAAGAAGAAATACCATTAGATGCAAATGACATCGATCACAAGATATATGGTCCGGAAATTCGTCAAGCGACAATTCTTCATGAGAATATTCGACTTACACATGGCAAGTAGTAATTACTATCGTCCAGAAATTACTTTCTGAACATTTGAAAATTTTCATTTCATAATAAAAAGTCTTTAGGGTTAAGCGCACGACATTTGCCGATCGATTGGATGACTTTAACGGAGGTAGTGCGATTATCGTTGATGACATCAGGATATTATACTGGAGCTCCTACACATCGGTTTCGATTATTTTCAAGAGGAGCTGTTCGTTGTTATGAAGATGAAGGGTTTTTATTTACCAAAGAAAATCCTCAGACTATGAATATTCTGGAAAAGGTTGTTATTGATTCATCTTCTTGTTATTGATTCATCTTCATCTTTGTATTTTTTTATTTGAAACTTAGAAAAGTCGAATCAATTTTTTTAGAGGAATGAGATTCTGGCATTGTTTTAGACCCTAATACACAAGTAAATTTTTATGTCGTTGCTGATTGGTCGAAACGGCGAACAAATATTTGGAAAAAAAAATTTTTTTGTTGTTTATGCTACTTTTTTATGAGCATCAAAGGAAATTGCAGAAGTCGGTATTTGATCTCCAGCCCTATGAACGCATGGCATTGTTCAAAGTAGTGATACAGCAGTTACTTAGTTATCATAAATTTCGTTCAACATCTGATGAACGTATTATTTCGCTGCTTGATGTACGCAAAGAGCTGAAAAATCTTCGAAATTTTGATGCAGCGCAGGTTTTGTTACAAAATTTTTATGCTAATGATATCGCTTTTGCTTAAAAAGCTTCAGAAAATAATGATGTTGCACTGACAATAAATATTTTTTAATAATGGATTAATGAAAGGTGTCTTAACAAGTTCAAGGATTCTTCAGGAAAAGGAAGCAAGAGAAGCTTCCTTAGTTCGAGAATATGAAACGGAGCAATTAGAGGAACTTGGTGAAGCAGCTAGAGCAGATTTTGTTAAAAAAGAGGAACCGTCTAAAGAAACAATAACGTTAATTAATTTTGTGAAAGGCGGGACTTTTGTTGGAAGAAGGGAGGAGAGATTGAGGGAAGTCGAACAGGTATTTTTCTAGAGCTTTAGTGTTGTTTTAAATACTTTAGGTATGAATCATGTTGCTTTGGGATTTCTGTTTTGAAAATTCCAGAAATTTCATAATATTTCTTTGCAGCATTCCGGCAACTTTTTTTTCTTCCATTCCCTATTTCCTCCGATATATTTTGTACTAAAAGTATTTACAAATAAATTCTATCGCAGATTTCGCTTTCTAGATACTCATGAAAGGAGTTTCGTATGCTCAAATGGAAGCCGACGAAATAAAGAAAGTTCGTTCATTGCAAGTGGAACATATAACTGCCGCAGAAAATGATTTATTGAAACTGATTTACAAAATACAAAGTAAGCATGTAGCTGGATTATTTTCAGATGTCACCATTCTGTCACAAACAACGACAGTTTAAGCTAAAATTTAAAAAGGCAAACATTGATCAGTAGCAGCGCAGCAGTAGTTGCTTAAAGAGAGCACATGCCATTGCAAAGTTCATGGTTTAATAGCTCTCTAATAGCGCTATGTGCAACTGCAAAGAATGGCGATATTCATCTTACTTCAAGGAAAACTTTTTTCTCTTTTTAATGATGTCTTTTTTAGGCCGCGTTGGTTGGCATTGCCTTGGCCGTGATCGTGGGTTTCGTACATATTGGTACTTCAGTTCACTGTCTTTGCTTTTGGTGGAAAATACTAATTCGACGGACGAACGAGGTCCTTGTCTTGGGCCAACACCATTGGATAAGGTAAGCTTTCCAACTTTTTTTAATTTCTGATGTTTCATAGAATTTATGGATAAAGTTCGAATTTTTGACATACATGAACTTTGGAATTTACAGCAATGTTTGATGTTTGACGGCTTTAGGTTGATGAGAAATATCGTCAGTCATATGAGAGTGATGACGAGTTGCGGAAAGGCCTGTTGAGCTGTACAGCCACTGAAGATTGTCCAGTTCATGGCAAGTTCCGCCGTCCTCGATGGCAGTTAGTCAAAAGCATGGATATTCTTAATGAAGTAAGTTTTCTTCCTATTTCGTTTTTTAATATTTTCTGCATCTGAGTATTTGCGGTTAATTTTTACATCAAAGATACACTTTCAGATTCCAGATTTTTACACGTTTTGAAATTCCAGATTGAATCGGCGTGTAACAATCGTGGCTTTCGGGAGTCTGAACTTTTAGAAAACTTAAAATTCTTTGGTCCTTTACTGAAAAGTATACTTAGTCGGTGCTCAGACAAGGTAAGATTTTTTGGGATATTGCAATTGACTTTGTAAAGGAATTGTTTATTGCCCATCAGAACAAATGACAAACATCAGATTGTATCGGTTGTAATTTTAGTAAGTTTGATACGGGATGTTGTTGATGCTTAAAACTTACTGCCTTAATTTCAGATCATTTCCGGTGAAATTTATGCTGATCTTTCATTAACGAATGTTGACTTGGCAGATACTTCTGTCATATTTGACTGGAATCGTGAATTTATTGATTTGCTTCTAGATTTGGAAGAAAAGGTGACAGTTTGCCAATAATTTTGCGTAAATTTATGGTTTTAGTATATTTTAAAGATTTATGATTTATTGGAATGCAAAGGAATACTTTTTTTAGGTTGAGCAAGGATGCATCGGTCATTTAGCTATCAGTGATATTAATCGCAGGGAAGAATGGCGTGAGTCACTACTTCAGAAACGCAATGTTACTTCTTTTGTTGAAAGTAATGTTTCACTTAAAATGAGTTGATTTATGCTTCTCTTAGAAGTAAATGTTTCTCTTAGAAGTATTTTTTGTTCGTCATTGTTGTGTAAACTATGAATGCGAATTATGAAATATTATCAAACAGCTTCAAGTTACGCGTGCAATAAGTGGAAACGAATTTTTATCTTTCTTAGGATAAAAAATTCTTTTCATTACAGACAGCAATATCTTTCAAGTGATTGCTGCAGTATTACTGAGATTTAATCGTATGTCTAATTCGTTTAAAACTTAAAGCTTCTATACTCATCATTGCTATTTCAATTTATGATTTTCAACTTATTTCTTTAGAACTTCAATTTATATTTTTTGTTCTAGGTGACGTGGAAGTTTTTGGCGAAACAGTGTTCACTGCTGATGAAGTAAAGTCGCTAAGTGAACTGGAACATTTGGCTGTGGCATTTTTACAAATTGTTCAGGGAATTAATCTGAAGTTTTTACGGCTTCCTTTTGCTACGGCTTCTTCGAAAGAAAAAGATTGTGCGAATATTCCTACCACTACCTTTGATCAATGGCAAAAATCCTTATTGAAGTGCTGCTCGATATCAGCTTTATCACTGTATTACACAACTTTAGAATCTTCCATTCTCTGGACAAGAAGTCGGCTTCAGGTGTGATATTAAGATATTTGCTTAGAAACTAGCTGCTTATATATTGTGAACCTCCTGAAAATTTTTCGAATTTCCGAGAAATCATCTTTTCGGGAATAGTGAAAAAGTTGTCAATTGAATATTCAAAATTTTAAGGCAAGATGTCGAAAGTGTCGTAAGAAGGGTGAAACTGAAAAACTGTGTATGTGTGCGCGTTGTGATCGATGTTATCACATTGATTGTGCTAAGCCAAAAATTAAGGTATGTTATAAAATTAATATAAACTAAATTAAGGTATATTATAAAATTAAGGTGTGTTATATGTTATGAACGATTTTCCTTTTCTTCGTTTTGATCTATATACAACAAATAATATAAAAATATCCTTGGTTAGAGTTAACGAATTCCAGGATCCAAATGGTTGGATGTGCTCTGATTGTAAAGCTTTAGTAAAAGCGCAGGAAGCTGAAGAGAAGTGGAAGAGAGAGCAGGCGATGAAAAAGGAAGGTTGGGTGATTAAATATTTTTGGTTTTTGATCCAGTTATTGTCATTATCACAGATTAAAAATCTTTTATGAAATTTAGTTTTTTTAGAAGAGGAGCAGAGTTATGGCCGAGGAAGCGATGATGCCTGTGATACATCTGCAGATGAATCTACCGAACAGCCATTTGTTGAAGAAGAGTGTGTTTTATGTCTAGATTCTCATTTGTTCATTTGTAGATTTTCAACATTATAGCTCAAAATTTTTAATGATTTCTGAGTTCTGTTGTCATGCTGTTTTTCAGATTCGAGCTTCCATCAGATATGCTGAAAACTTCAAGTGGACGTATTGTAAAGAAGGTAAATAGTAACTACGTTGTACATTTCATGAGCATTATTTATGTAATATATTTTTCTAAGTGATGTAAAATTCTTTAGGTAGCTTATGCGGATGAATCATTCGAAGAAATAAGGAGGAATGTGCGGAGGAAAAATCTTGCCGATGGTGAAAGTGATGAGGGCGGTAGCACTAGTGAAAGTGAATATTCATATACAAAACGAAAACGGTCCAGTAAGTTAGTTAGGAAATATGATTTTCTGAATTTTTGTGGAACTATTATTTTGAATTAAAAGATTGAAATTTTTAATACACCACATTTCTAGATAGAAGTGGCGAACGGGCCCTGGGGAACGCAACGATGAGTTTGCGTGAGTCAGATAGTAGAATACGAAATACATTGCGTACTTTTGAATTATTAATAAGTGAAGCAATGCGACAGCAAACTGCGTGGCCTTTTTTAAAACCAGTAGATGCCAAGGCTGTGCCCGACTACTACCAGGTAATTCTTTAGTATTCACTTCTTTTTGTTCATCCACGTATATCAAAATCAAACCAGAAAATTTTAATTTTCTCAAAAGCTTCATTTGATATTACAACAATATGTTTTATAAAGTTAATTTTCCTTTCCTGAAAGAGCTTTACAGTCTGATTTAACTGTTTGCTTTAATTTCATTCTACAATCGGCCTATTATTAAAAACTGAATTTTTCGATGAAATTTTTTCATTATATTTTAGATTATCAAGAGGCCAATGGATTTAAGTACAATAATGAATAAACTAAAGCAACGACTATACGATACGCCCGAGCAAGTAATAGCGGATGCACGATTGATTTTTGAGAATTGTCGTATTTATAACGAGGAAGAATCGGAAATTTGTAGGGTATGTGGATATTTTAGCTCTTTTTTGGTAATGTGTATTGTACTAAATGCATTTTTCACTTTCTGGTTTAAGCGGAAATAGTATTTGCATTTTATTGAAACAGTATTTGTATTTGCATTTTTGAGCTGAATGATTCCATACTAATGCTTTTGAAAGTTACGCCAGTATTTACTGTATAATTTAACTTGCAATTGTTGGGGATTACGATATTTTGAAAAATTTTTTATTTAGGAAGAAAAAATTGATTGTGATCCAAAATAGATCCTGTTCTCTTGTTAATGCCATGACCGGGAAGGGATTCATATTTAGTCGAGAAAGTATTCAATTGAACTGACTATAAGTTGTCCAGTCAGTCAGAGGAATGATTACAGAATACAAAACATATTTTATATGATTCACTGGGGAACAAATTCTCGCGGAATTCTAAAATATGTTTGTATGTTTCAGTGTGCAAGCAATCTGGAAGAGTTTATGGAAGAAGGATTTAGTAAAGCATTAGAGACAAATGCAGTTCGAACGTGATGTGGATATTAACAAAAGAGATTCTTAAGATGCTTCACTGTTTCCACTAATTTCTTTCGTGCCGAAAATCGTTTATAGCTTATATAGAAAGTTTATCAGTTTCCAAGCTGCAGTGTGCAATCTTTTAAATCAAAATTAAAGAAAACATGTGATTGATTTGGTCATATAAAAGGATTTTTGTACTAATGATTTCATTTCCTTGCTTCAAGGATTTCTTTACTGATACGTGGTGTTTGTTGATTTACAACATTGAATACAACGGAAATTTATTAGATTTATCTCAAAAAGTGTACAATTATTTGCAATGCTACATAATTCCAGTTATAACGCTGAATCATTAGTTAATTTTGAGGTCTCGGAAATGGGGCTGTACTGACTGTTCTAAATGAGTAGTTTTATTGAATCATATTTTAGCCGTTCGTTGCAGATTGTCTCCTTCTTGCTTTAAAAAGCATTTCGTTATGTTATTGTATCATTGTTAAAACGTTGAGCATATTGATACAATTGTTCCAACCCTATAAAATTGTTGGATTTTGTATACATTTGATATCTAATATTTGTGATAACAAAACAGAAGGAACAATTGATGTTTTCCGGTGAGTTTAATCAGGAGTACAAAATTCGTCATGAAACAAATTTCTATCAGGTAAATATCATAAAGATATCTGTTTGTCTTGTTTTACAATATTTATACTTCAGTGATGGCCTATATGAGATAAGGTACAAAATTTTTGAGTATATTAAATTTCACCGAACGATACCTCTCAGTAAAGAGTAACTATTTCTACAAATTCATTGTATGATGCTCGTAAAGTTCTCATTCAAAATATTTATTTGATGATACCATACTTAAAATGTTATAAATACTGTTTGAAATAAACTGTTTTGACCTCCTGGTATTGTATTTGTTTAATCCTCTAGCATTAACTAATGATCATGCTACACTGTTAATTTCGATATTTGATTTTAAACGAAATAACTGAACAGTCTACCTTGAACAAAAAATTCGCTAATGAAATTTTGTTATTGCTTCCAAACTATTAACATTTACTGTTATGGTGCCAGTGATGAACGTATGTAATGTAGTTCGCTATATATTTGATTAGACGTAGGATAGTTATACTTTGGGTTTTTAATTTAACATCCTTTTGCATTATATCCGGAATTCTGCTCTGATCTATTTTTTTGATTATTGTCTTCTTTTTCCCGAGAATAAATTTGTAAATCATAGTTAATAAGTTAATATAATTGTATAAAATTTTACTCATCGGAACGACAATAACGAATAATGCTTGAGGTAGGAAGATGAAATGAAGTTTTCAGAGCATTTTTGTTAAAAATTTTTGTTTTGTGTTGCAATCAAATCAAATCTTTACTCTTAAGAGATGAGGCAAAGAAGTGCCCGTAAGGGAGCACCAAAACCAGCTCCATCTACTGTTTGTTACTGGTAAGCTTTTAATGAAACACTATATTTTGAAGTGTTGTTACGGTTTAGTTCATTCAATTTTGAGCTTTTACTTTGTTATTGTGAAAGATCAAATATTCATCTGTTTTCAACTTTGGTTTCTATTTTAATTTGCTACTTTCCGCCAAATAGGTAAGTAAGCAATTTTATGTTATTTTACTAAAATAAGAAAAAAAGGAATATTAGAACGAACTGTTTGCACCCAAAAATTTGATTGCTTTCTGAGAGAAATTGTGAATATATTTGAAATTTCATATAAAAGAAGTAACATTGATTAATAAAAAAAGAATATTTTTAACTTTTTTTAATTCACTACAAACGAATTTTTTAGTGATGGTAAGCGTGAAGTGGGAACATTAGAGCTATATTGTGCTGTTTGCCGAAAATGGTTCCATGGACGATGTCTGAAAGATTTAACTGACTTGTAAGTTTTGCTTTCGAAATATTTTAATATCATATTAAACTGTCATAACCAAATTATTTTTCTATCTTATAGCTACGGACTACCATTCATGGTATGCTACGTATTCAATTGTGCCGACTGTAGTCCAACAAAGAGAGAAACATGGACACCGAAACAAGCAAGTAAGGATTATTCATATTTTAGAATTAAATACTTCTAATTTAATTCTGGGTTATTAGATTATTTTGGCACTTTATTTTATAGGATCTTCTACAATTTATAGCGATCCAAAAAATGATTTAATTTGAGATTGCTTGTAATCCGTTTTCTCAGATTTTGCTCATATGTGTGTTACTGTTCTTGCAAATCTGACACACAACGCACGCACCAAAAGAGCTAATGCGGGAAATGAATCGGGAGATAACGATCAGGAATTGATATTTTTAAACTTGGAAAATGAAATTATACCTTATTTCAATGCACAGTGGGAAAATCTTACATCTATGAGTCGAAGGTTAGTTTATCTTAGAAAGTATCTGAATTGAACTCATTGAACTTGCAACTGTAACAGTATGATCTGTTAAGGAAATCTCTAAAGTCTCATATTTTATTCAGTATAGCACTGCATATGTTGCAAGGAATTGAGTTTTTTTTCACCCGCAAGCATTTTTTTAATCTACCATAGTGCTTAGGATGTAGAGTGGAGAATTAATGTGAGAGGAATGAATATTTGAAAAGTATATAATTTTTAAAAAATTTTATTTCAACTTTCTTTATACTTATATTTTGCTTCATTGAGGGAAGCTCATTAAAGGGTCAAAAATACTTGGCATCAAACTTTGCAAAAGTCCTTAACCAAAGAAACAGAATTATTTGAAGCAAGCGATGACGGACAAATATTTGCGTTACGTGAACGTGATTTATCATCCATAGGTCCGGGTCATGAATCATTGAAGCAGGTATCATTTATTAATTATTTGATAATGTAGCAAAGCTGAATTAATGTTGTTTGTCATTGCTGTAGATGGATGCTTATTCTAGTTTATAGAATTTCTGACTTTTCTCAAAAAGAAAAAGAAAAGTTTAGATCGGTCGAAGTAAACCAGTGGTTTCAAGTTCAACACGTGACTTGTCCAGAGAGAATTTCGAAAGGTCTGATGATTTAGGTGATGGTCCCAAGACGAGAGGTTCATCCAAACGACGTAATGTTGATCCTCCAAATGCCTTCAAAAAAGCGAAACTGTATGTTTTCTTAGATTCAGGTTTCCACACGATTGCTCTTAAAGATGGTTTACATTCTAAAAATTTCCCTGAATTTCCCTAATAGGATTCATATATGTCGATCACGTGGTCTTTGTTGTTTTCAGCTGTTGAAAAACTCTTATTTACTTTTACTTTATTCCAGAGCAAAACCAGAAAGTTCTTTGCAGAAAAAGGAAGAAAGCGCGGAATTTATCGCATGTTTTTAGTTATCCATCGTATATTTCAGAACTGCTGATTACGCATCAACACGAATTATTGGAATTTCCGCACCCATCGATTTCCCATTTAATCGCGAAGGCTATCGATATTATCTTGTCGAAAAAGATCTTACCGTTCCCAACAGGTGATTTTGGGCCTTTATTAATAATTTTTAGTTTATACTTTTTTATTTTGATATTTTTTATTATTAGGTTTGAAAGTATGTATCGATTTAAATCATGAAATATTGCTTTCTGTACAGTTCAGTACATGTGCTTTGTTTCTATAAATTCCCAAAAATAATACTGTTCCCATAAACATTATTAAGATTTTTTTAGTATTACTGTCGAGGACTTTTTTCTGCTGTAAGAGGAGCGTTTTGGAAATATATGAAACTTTGGAACTAGTGGTTATATTTTCCTGTTTAAAATAATATTGTCTTTAATTTGGAAAATTGAATGCAAACAAAAATTCAAAAATCGTTACACCCGACTTTAAAATTGTATACCTTCCAGAGACATCTTCGAATTGGATGAAAGCACATATAGCAAGCCAATCCCAGCACACATTTATCGTGTCGTTGTTCATCCAGTAGTTACCTTATCTCCAAATGATCGTGCTTATCAGGTACCAATCATTTTATGGAGGGGAAACATTAGAATTTAATATGCTTAGCTTGACTTTGCATTTCATTAAAAAACTTTTCAAACTGTTACTGAGCTTTTTTCTTTAAAGTAAGTATTCGAAAATTATACATAAGCGATTTAATTAATGAACGCGATTGCAGTCTGCTGCTTATATAGCAATTTATTTAATTTTTTGTTTATTCGTAATTTCCTTGTTTTTATTGTTTTTTATTGTTTTTTATTTTTAATTTTTTTCATTTTTTCGAATTTTTAAAATTGTTTTTGTCTTTTTTCATTATTTTTTATTTCCTGATTTTTTTTATATTTTCTTATTGTTTTTTACTCGATTCTAATGAATTATAGATTGGTTTTTTAGTTGAAATTATCGGAAGATCGACTATCCGTGAGCGGTTTTGAAGGTTACAGTGTCGCTCGAGCTACTCACTCGGTATCCCATGGTACTTGGTATTTTGAAGTGGTCTTCACAGCGCAGCCACCAGGTTCACATATAAGGATCGGTTGGAGCCAAGCTGTGGGTAAGCCAAGTCTTGGTTTATAAATTTTCAAAATAGCCTGAATTCATTGAAAATAAAGCGCTTTAATGATTTATAATACTTTCAGCACCTATACAAGCATGTGTTGGCTATACACAATTGTCTTATTCTTGGAGAAGTCATAAAGGCACAGTATTTCATCAGGCAAAAGTAAGTGATTCGAACTTCAAGCCTTGAATCACAAGGATTTTTTACTTTTCAATTCACACTAAATTTTAGGGCAAACACTATGCGGATGGTGGTTTTAAAGAAGGCGACGTCTTAGGATGTTTGATATCATTACCTCCTTGTCCGGCGGATAAAGAATATGATTTTACTTCTGCAAAAAATCTACCATCTTCATCAACTTATTTGCCGCCTTCGTACAAAAATTTGCCTTTGATCAATTTCAAACATAATTACTTTTATGAAGAGAAGGATGACATAACTGCAGCACTAAAAAATTTAAAAACAGCGCCTGGAAGTTGGGTTAGTAATTTTATTAATTTAATCTAATATAACAATAAATTAAGAATGTCTGATTATAATCCATTGACTGCTCTGATTATCGTTTAATTGAAAACTCTGTAATTAAAAAAATAGCTTTATTTCGCATTTTAATACGTTCTGGCAATAAAATAAAAATTTCGATACCACAGTTACGGTTGAATAATAGAAAAATAGCATTCTTTAAGTAAGACTATTAATTCTTTTCACAAGATATTGCATTTGCTGAGAAATTGAAAGAGTTCAAATTTTTTAATTCGTTGTAGTATAGAATCCTATTATTTTAAAATTTTAGTTTCATGAAGCTGAAATTGGAGGTAATTTACTTTCGAACTTTTTAAAGAACAGTTTTACAGATTGAATTCTACCGGAATGGCAAGAGTTGTGGAATTGCTTTCACGGATATTTATGCTGGTTTCTATTATCCTGCAGTATCATTATTTCAAGGTGCTACAGTTCGATGTAATTTCGGTCCTTCATTTCGCTATTCAGTGCCATCTGGAGCTCGTGGAATGTGTGAAAGAGTTGGAGAGATGTATATTGAACAGACATTAGCAGACATTCTGTACTTGACTGAGAACGAGGATGAATTAGCTGAAGAAGCTGCTAAATGTGCTCATAATCAATAATTGTGATTTAATGATAGTGATGATTCAGATGTTGTATTTTCCTTAGTGTTGTTGAATTTCCCAAATAAAATAAAGTTCTCATTTTAAGCATGCCAAAACGTGTATTTATTATAGTGCTGTGTGATTTGTTTTGGCTAAATAAAATAAGTGTCACTATCAGTTTTTTAATTAATTTTCTCGTTTGTGTTTTAAAAAGCACCATAGACATAGCTATTTTTGGAGGAATAAAAAGAGGAAGAAGAGAAAAATAGATATTAAATAGTGATAAAAAAGTGAAGAGAACATGGCTACACTTAATGAATAAGTCTTTCCAATTCACTGTATCACACTTTATGTTACAGTTTTGATCAGCTCTAGCTGAGGAACTTATCTGATACGATGGACTTAGTAACAATTGAAATCTTTCAATTTCAAGCATTATTCACTTTCAGACAATACTCACAGCATGGATGACAACAGATGTGAATCTGACTTCCATATAGCTGAAATGTCTGTTCTGAAGAAGTCATCTCCGATGCCAGCGAATTCCACTGTAATTAAAGGCTATGATTTTAATGATGGAATTGATTATGACACTTTACTGGACTGCTACATGTCTACTGGTTTCCAGGCATCACATTTTGCTGAGGCTGTACAGGTTAGTATGAAGTATTCACGATAAGGAAGGAGAAATGGTGTCCATTAGTAATGTATTTTGCGCCATGACTTGTTTAACTTATACATTTTATTATTTCTTGCTACATTGCTCCATAACATCTCTGTCATAATTCGTAAACATTTCATAGATATATCAATTTATGTATAATACTGCGAATCCCATTTATTTTCTAAAAAAAATTTTTTCCTCCTAATTAGTTTAAAAAATTGCAATAAAATTGACTTTTTAGCAAATAAATGCGATGTTAACAGTGCGGGAAGAACAGTTTGAAGGCGATCTTACACTGCCGTATCCGGAAGGAAAACAAAAAAGGGCATGCACAATATTCCTCGGTTATACAAGTAATCTAATCACTTCTGGTATTCGAGAGGTATGTTTGATGCGTTTGTTTTCTACAATGATTTGTCAACAGTGCAACATGAAGTTTGTCTTTGAAAAAGTCGGATGGAGTTCTCGAATAAACTGAATAGTTTAAAAGTGCTCTTTTTTAGAATCTTGTATGCTTGATTCTGGAACCTTTTGTAGATGATGAATAAACTTATCTTCTGTGTTTTTTTCAACACTTTCAGTTTTTTGATGTTAAGCTTGACACATGAAACATAATTTCCTTTAGTTGTACAAGAATATATTTTCAACAGCATATGCTGTCTTGTTTTAGATTTCCTTGTTTTTAAGAGTATCCGATACATAGTTGAACATGATTTGGTGGATTGCATTGTAACAAGTGCTGGTGGTGTCGAGGAAGACTTGATTAAATGTTTGGAACCTTCATATTTGGGTGCATTTGATCTTGATGGGAAGGCTTTACGTCATAATGGATTGAACAGGTTATCTAGATTTTTTTGAATTCACTTTGAATAAGTATATGACAATTCTAAGTTTTTTATTAGGTTTTTTCTGACTTTCTATTTCTTACCGATAATCGATTAATTTTCGATTATTATTTTTTTGATTATATTCATTCCATGAATTTTTTTGACCATTAACCTTTTTTATTTATTTTTTAGTGTGAATTTACTTACCGAAGCAAATATATATATAAAAAGTACTTTTAAGAATAATCTGTTAAATAGAAGCAACTAGTCAGATTTTGAAAAGAAATACTTCATGAATTATTTTTTGAGGAGTGATTGCTTTTTAAGAAGAACAGTTAGAGGTTAAATTTGTTCTTATGCAACATGCAGTTCTTCTGCAAAACAGTTTTTTCTAATATAAATATTCATGATGATTTTAGAGCTGGTAATATTATCATACCGAATGAGAACTACTGTCATTTTGAGGAATGGCTAATCCCTATCCTAGACAAATGTGAATTGGAACAAAAAAATAGTAAGTTCTCATGGACTCCATCGAAACTTATTGATAGACTAGGTGCTGAAATCAACGACAAACGATCAATCTGCTACTGGGCTCACCGAAATCGGATTCCTATTTTCAGTCCTGCATTAACTGATGGTTCAATTGGTGATATGCTGTATTTTCATTCATTCAGAAACGGTGGAATTAAGCTGGATATTGTAGAGGTTTGTTCAACCGTTAAAGTTTTTTTTTCCCGTTCCCTTTCCGTTTGACTTATATGATTTCTGAAATTTAAAGAAATTTCCAGAAGAGCATAATTTTCCAGGTCATCATATAGCTGCTTCTTCTTTCTTGTTCCCTATTTATTCATCTTTTTATAGCTATAATATGATTGGATGTTTGCTAGCTGTATGATCAGTTCTCATTTAATTTTCTCATTTAATTTTATTCCTGCAACGATACCTATTTAGTAATATTATTGCTGTATTATATTTTCACAATTAAAGGGTATGGTCGGACTATAAAAAACAAATAAATGGATTTGGAGTACTTATTATGCATACATGGTGTGATATAGAAAAGTAGGATTTAAGGGGGAAGAAAAGTGCATGAGGACGAATTAAGTAATGTAGTGAGCATAAATCGAAAATTCTGAAGTTGTAGTAACACTAACAAACTAAATTTTATTGTTTTATTTAAAAAAATTCTGATATTAATTAAACCATTCACGCTATATTTGCTTATCGCTTGCGCACCCAGCTTTTAAGTATCATTCCATTGTATTTTAAAAGTAGAGATAATAAATAATAGATATAGGATATATATTATTAAATCCATTCCAACTAAAATTTTAAATTTTCTTTCTCTCGTCAGGATTTGCGTCATATCAATACGATGGCAGTACGATCAAACCGTACTGGCGTAATACTTCTTGGTGGTGGCGTAATGAAACATCATATTAATAATGCTAATCTTATGCGAAACGGATCTGATTATGCTGTATATGTGAATACAGGCCAGGTCTTTTAAATTTTATATTTTATTCTGTAATTTTCAACTAAATTTTGAGAAAATTTACTGAAAATTCCCTCATACCTTATTGTAACGATTAATAAAGCAATTTTCAGGTTTATATTTTTATTTAATGCATTTTTGCTCGAGTTTTCATTTTCAGATTTAAAGGTCAAATTTTTATTTAGGAATTTGATGGCAGTGATTCGGGTGCTCGTCCGGATGAAGCTGTAAGTTGGGGTAAGATTAAAAGTGAGTGTAGGCCAGTGAAAATATATGCTGATGCGACACTTATTTTTCCTCTGCTGGTCGCGAAGACATTTGCTCGGCACGTTCAGAAGAAACAATCGAAACTGCAGAAAACATAGATTATCACATGATGGCGTAGTTTTTGACAAAACGATAAATGATTCTATTTTCGTGTCTCGAGTAAGAAAATTATTTGACTTGTTTTGCGTAAATATTAAAAAGTTTTACCACTTTTATTTGTTACTCAAAATTTCGTCTTTTATTTTAAAAAGATTAATTCAGTTATTTATGGTTAATAATTATAACAGCTTACATATTTCCTAAATTTCTGCAGTTTCTCCATCAAATATTTTTTTGCATGCTGTTGTTATCCGTTTCATTGTAGTTAATTTTTTTCGAATTAAAAAATATCTTGTTTCATTTTATCTTACTCTTTAATGTTTCTTCTTTTTCACTCCACCCTGCTTCGAAATGTTATTCTTCATTCTCTCTTCATTTTACATTCTTTTATTTTATTTCTATTTTTAAAAATATTCAATTTTTTATTCAAGTTAATAAACAAGTGGTTGATTTTTGAACATCTTTTTTTCTGAAGTTTGGATGTAAACGCCTGTCATTGATTAAATAAAAGATAATCTTCTTTTTCCTTCTTTTTTCCCTCCAATACCAAAATTAATGATCTCATTTTGCTTTTACAAATTATAGGCATACATTGTAGAAATAAACGTCAAAATGTATAAGGCGTATCACTCAAAACTGTTTTAATACTAAAATTTAAATAATGAAAAAATTTTTTTCAGTGTGAGAAAGAGAGCATTAAATGAAGAATATATTGAATTGGAAAAATGATAAGTGTTGTTGTTTTGAGGTCAGAATTAATTTAGCATTGCTTTAGATCATCATTTTAGCCCTAAATGATATATTGATTGTATTTATAGACGAATTCTTTTTTTTCACAATCTCTCTATTGTTTAGTGCTTTATTGATATGAAAATTTAAATAGTTATTATATTATATTTGTTATATTCTGTTGGTATTGTTGTTTTTATTATTGTTTTTAATGTATTGAAATTCTATTGTTTCAACTAAAATTTATTGGAGAGAAATTTTCCTACATGGAATATATGTCAGGTGAATTATTTACTAAACATTAGAGATATTTGAATGATGAATAAGTAATGATTGATTATGCGTGATTAAAAGTCTGAAAATGAGAAAAAAAAGCTTATTGATTATTTGAAATTTTTTCGTGTGATTAATTAATTATACTTGAAGGAACTGTAATACTAATGGTTACGATGATTTTTTTTAAATCGTTATTCAACTTTTTCTCGTTGTTCAACTAACATTAATCATTGCATTCATTTTTATATCCTTTCCTTTCATTCTCTACAATTATTCTCAGTCAGCATTAGATGTATCGCAAAAATAACGAAGCTTATTACAGAGAATTTATTTATTCATTCTAAAATTTCGTGAAAACTTTTTTTCATTCAATGGCTTTTAAGTTTCACTGATAATATAGCAATAAAGCAATCAAAATTGTTTTGAAAAAATACAATGGAGGAAAAAATAGTTCATTGCTTTACTCATATTTGGCACTACAAGAAATTACAATATCCTGTTTTTGTAGCTGGTATGCTTTTTATTCTAACTTCATATTTCTTCATCATAACTTTTTGAATCCATTTTTTTTTTCAATTCAAACTGAAGAAATTTTTGTTGTTCAAATAACAACCACAATAAAAATTGATTATTTGTTGTTCTTTTTTTTTGCTTCATTCAGATGAATTTCAAGAATTCTTCACTGATTCATTCAACAAAATTCAATCAGGTTTCGATTTACCGGTATCATTTTTTTTGCATTAATTTATTTGATTTCTATTTTACTGTGAATGTAGCGTATATTTTTCTAAAATCTCGTCATTGGTTTCCATTGTTCATTCATGTATTTAGTATCAAACGAATTAATTTGTCTGAGTCATCGAAATAAAAAAATAAAGAAATTCCAAAAATGACGAATTAATTTGCTACAACAAATGGAATGTCACAATATTTGAGCTGTTCGTGTTGTCTCTTCGCAGTCTGTTTGACAGAATTTTTTTATTTTTTCGTGAAGGCATTCATGATTCAGAGGGATCGTAAGAAAAATTTGTGTTAAAAAAGTCAAATCCTTCCTGGAAGAATGAAATGAAATACATTTTAACAAATTAAAGGGTGAAATTCAAGTTATCAAGCTAGCATTAAAAAATAATCAATGACTAAATGTTCTACCTCAAATATTGTAATTTTAAAATGTTATAATTTGAAATGTTTTAATTAATAGTCCAATTATGATTTAACTCATTTAATTTCAAATAAATATTGACAAATGGAAGAGAGTTGTAGAATAATTTTCACGTTAATGTCTTTTTTCTGAGGTACTAAACTTATTACTTGCATCCGGTTAACATTTATTTTTGGTACACACTTAACAGAATGTTAATCAAAGTCAATTAACAATTGACTGATAAAAAAACATAAAATAATTTAATTAAGATCATCTTTTTCACTACGCATTGATATCAATATGAAATTCATACTGATGTGGTTTTTTTTTTAATTATTAATAATTGATAAAATGCAGTACAATATGTTGTACGTAATAAGTATATCAATACATAGTAGATGGACATTTTTTAGAAAGCCATTGATTGAGTCATCGAAAATTTTTGAGCAAAAAAAAAATTTTGTTAAAAGGAACCAGTTTCTAAAGAAATAATAAAACGGTAGAAAAGAACAAATTTCCTATTGTATATCATCTTTATCTGTCAACTATTATCAACAGAAATATGACACGAAAATAAAGTGTCATCAAATGAAATGAATGAAAAGAAAAAAAAAATTGAAAAAGTGATTGATTTGTAAATAAACGATATATTAATTTAAAAAGGATTAAATTAAATCTTACTGTTATTACTTTTCCATTGCTTTAATTTACAAAAAAGAAAATATTTTATTGACAGATAAAGATGATATACAATATTTTGCATTTTCTCAATGATTAAATTTCTCGGATGAGGGAAAAAAATGAGGGAAGAAGAGAAAAGAGTGAATAATGATGGTTCAAATTTTAATATGAACAAACAAATCATCTTTTTTTAAAAAAATTCTCCAGCATTTGAGGTTCATTTGTTCAGTAAATTCTGATAAAGCTTTAAGATTGAAATTTGCTAATTTGTCACATTAAATAAATAATTATAAATTGATGAAATGAATGGGGGACGATCGACAATAAAATAATAAAGTGGAAAATTGTGAAACAATTTGCGTAGAAATTTAGCAATAGAAGTGTAGAAAACAATAGAATTGCTCAAATGAAAAGATACATCAATAATTGCAGTATTCACTTTTCTTTAAAATGTGCACTTATTTAAATTATGAAATAATCACTAGTGGAATTTTAATTTTTAAACCCAATTACTCAAATTTTTGGAAAACAATACTGCCAAGAATGCAAATATATGAGTATCAGAATAAAATCAAATCAAATAACTGAAAATAGCGATTTTATTGTATCATCCTCTAATTATATAAATGTATCTATTACGAGAATTTACAAAATGAAAAATT